>JMQE01000321.1:0-44040 GCA_000731825.1 Hypocrella siamensis
CCCCCACCCCCCAAAACCCCCTTCTCTCAACAGCGACGTTTTCCCACATGACGCATTGAAAAGGCGTAATGGACACTGTATATCTACTGCATGTCGGAATCACAAAGCAGAAAATGCGACCACACTTCAACAAGTGTCGTGACATTTTGCACATGGAAGGGCTCCTTCTCCTTCTCCTTTCTTTCTTTCTCTTTTCTTCTTTCTCTTTTCTTGGGTGACTGGGCTCAACGCTTGGAGAATCTAAAGAGGCGGATGCAAGATGCTACGAACATATGAACATGCTACGTGCATTTTGCGTGTTTCTTTCTTTCATCCTTCCCCTTTTCTACGGGTGGAATCTCCTGGTCTCGACTTCAACATGAGCAATTGTGCTTCCAACCCTCGAGAAGCAATCTACGCTCGAGGCAGACATCACTTGGTTCTTGTACCAAATTCCACTTCCATCCAGAAAACGATGCATTCCCGAGGCGTCCGGTAACATTAGTGTCAGCTATGCGTTGACCCCTTAAATGATCGAAGAAATACATTGCGACTTGATGCAATGAATCAGGTATACTGAGGAGGCTCCTGAAAATACCATTCCCATCACGCCCAATGCTCAATGCCAAGTCGCTTGCCCTTCATATTACATTGAAATCGAGTGTACAAGAACAATAATGTTGAGAAGAATGCCTTTTTCTTTCTCTTTTTGACGCGAACAAACAAATCCCCTAACCCCGGGAGACACAACAAAAGGGCACCTGCTCCCAAACACCGATGACATCCCATCCCAATCAACAAAATTGAAAAAAATAATACCCAGTCTCAGAGTTTGGGACTTCGAGCATGACTTTCCGTGCCATCTAGTCACCGTCGATAATCGCGTCAAGTCCATTTCTCTCGCTCTGGAGTGAGTCCGCATTTGCTGCATTTGCTGCATCTGCTGCGTCCCCGTCATCTTCTTTCTTCTTTTCTTCCTCTTCGTCTTGATTCGTCATTTCCATGAACATTTGATCGACAGTGCCTTCATCTTGCTTCATGGCTTCGTCGGCTTCTGCAGGAGTTACCGAACGACCCACGGTACTGACAGCACCCTGATGAGGACCCCAGACACCAGGGCCCCATATCTTCTCGGCTTTCTTGCGACCAGTCTCGGTACGGCGGAGGATTTCTAGAGCCTTTCTTTTCCCAGCCTCGGTATTCACGTCGAGGCCATCTTCTATGTCTTGGAACAATGGATCTTGTAGAGCCATGACGGAGCCGTTAAAATAAGAAGCCCCCCGGTCGGCCAGGAAATCAGGGTGAATACCGCTGTCCGCGTCTGAGGAATTCGCTTTCGTCTGGTCGCCGTCCGATGACTCGCTTGGTCGGTCCCCATGCCCACGCGGCGATGACATCGAGTCCGCGTTACTTCCAGGGCCTTGACCACCCAATGCTGGGCTCTCAAATGCAGCAATGCTGTCACGAGGCGAAAACAAGGATTTGGACGTCGAACTGACGATTCCTGCAGCAGCCTCTACATTCGCAGCTTTTCGACGTAGACTATTCGCTTTCCCCTTCGCATGCTCTGGCAAATCATCAGGGTTGTCCACTCCGTATTCGGCCAGCATCTTCTGCAGCTTGGTCGGACGTGGTTTTCGCGTGCTCAGTGAAACTTGGAGGATGGGCGGCGGTTCAGGGGCAACGGGGCACCATTTGTGCAATTCTTGCCGGAAAAAGTTGGTCTCAAATGAAAGAAGGACCTCGGCGCCCTCGAGCTTTCGAAGATAGAATCGCTGGGTCTCAATCTCCGCCTCCGTGGAGACAAGCGGGTTGCAGTACCGGGCGATGTGTTCACGGAATGTTTGAGCGTTGTCAATTATGTTGTTGAGCACGTCTTCTTCCTCTGGCTGAAAAGGCAGCTGAGGGACTTCATCAGTCAGAGCGATGAGATCTTCGAGCTTCGGGCGCGCAGCATCCCGAGGAATTCTCGCCCGGTAGTCACAGATTGGGCATGTATACTTGTCGTCTTCCTTCACCTTGCCTCGTGCGATTTTGAGACATTTGTAATGATACCTGAGGAAAGCTCAAATTAGTGAAAAGGAAACGTTGCATTAAGAATTGGCGTGTTGAACTGACCATTCATGACACAATTCACATTCAATCATCATGCCCGCCTCAACTTTTCTGCAGATACAAAACACCTGTCTGGATCGATCTCCGAAATGAGTTGCGCCTTGCTCGGGCGATACTTCGCGCGAGACAGGTTCTGCAGGCAAACGAGGAGTGTCGTTCTCAACATCGAAGCAGTCCATGTTGCGCTCAAGGACATATTCAAGGTGGCTCTTGAGGATGTGAAGCGGTGCATTTGATTTACCAAAGAGTTTCTTGCCTTTCCGCATCCAGTCCTCGTGGCGCTTGCGCTCATTCTCCAGCTCCAGAGACCCGGTCGGTTTGGAATTGAGTTCGTCCAGATTTCGTGTGATGTCCATAACCTCGGTGTACTTTGGTCTGTTTCGAAAATCAGGCTCCCGGCATCGCTGAGTGATATCCATGATCTGGCGGTGTGCTTCTCGCTGCTTCAGCAAAATCTTGTCAATCTGAGCAGACGTTTCTCGCGACACAGGCAAAGCGTTCGCCTCTACTTGCTTTGATAGCGCCTCCAGCTGGGGATAGTGCACCACCTCAGCCTTTATCAACTGCTGCGCCTTGAGCTCCCAGGTCTCTCCTGCCTGCATCTGGTCACAATAGTATTTAAGGTGGTCGTTATAAGCCGGTATTTCAAGTCGGTGACCCTCCTCAATGATCTCCTTGACGTCCGATAAGGTCAAGTAGAGGCCTCGGCTGGATCTAGCCTTTTGGTTCCAACGCATCTGTTCCAAAACTCTTGACAAATTGTCAACTTCAGGCGTGTCCACATTGAAGCCCCTTCCCTCTTCGAGGAGCTCCTCAATTTGCTCCATCGAGACCGACGTCGTATTTTCAAGTAAGCGAGAGGCACCGGCCTGGAAAGTTTTGATGGCCGCGGCTCGTTCTTGCAACTGGCCAATCTCGGGACACTCGAACCCGAGACGTTCAGCCTCCTTGAGCAATCGGGAAATATTGCTCACGTGGCGAGACTCTCGCTCTTTCTGATCTTGGTATGCACTTCCAACGGATTTGCGCACGCCGTTCTGCCACGCCCTCTCATTCTTGCGTCGATTCTGCTGCTTGCGGACAATGTAGCCAGTTGCTTCATCAACCCATTCATTGCACCGATCGACGAATGCTTTCAAGTCGGGCAAGGAGGGTAGATCGAAGGGAATTCGTTCACCCTCATGGAGGAAAGCTCGAAGAGTTTTGAGCGATGGCTTCGGACCTTCTTCGTCAAGAAACTTGTCATACTTTTCTTCCCAAGATTCCGGGGTGCGCGCTTTCTCACGCACTTTTTCGTACGTCACGGCCAGTTCCTCATCCGTTGCTCGGTAAATGAGACTGTGCTCCCGGCCGACAAATCTTTGCTCCTCTGTTAAATTGCAGCACGCGTGATGGCCTGCATGGAGAATGCAAACCGTTTTCCCAGAGCGGTCGCATTTGAACCTGGACAGAAAAGCGAATGCTTTGCAGTAAGTGCAGCACTGTTCCTCCTCATCCAGAATCTCTGTCTGCTCAACCTTGAAAATGAGAGAACAATTGTCTTCTGCGACGGCTTCAACAGGACACTTGTGGGGCATGGATGCCCTGTGCTTGGCCACGAAGTCGGTTCGCTGCGCTAGCTCTCGCTTTCTCATGCGGTCCAAAGCAGGCTCCAGCCATTTCGCAGTTTGGATAGTCAAGCCGGTCGCGGTGCTGCTGCCTTCGGCAGCCGTCCAGAGCAATTCGTCGTGAGAGAAGCACGGCTGTCTCCGAAATAATTGAAGTCGCTCCACCCCAGCCAAGCCGTAGGGTTCCCAATCGTACGGTGCAAAATTGACAGCTTCATTGAAGTTGAATCCATGGTTGAAGCCGGCATGGTAGGCTTGCGGAAAAGTGACGACGAATTGGCCGGCCCGTTGATCCAGAGCGTAGACCCTCACACCAGCCTTTTTCAGTTCCTCCGGTGTAAGTAAGGTCACCAGCTGGAACAACAAATCAGGCTGAGTTTCGAACAGTTCTGGCACCGCTTCGCGCATGGCCGTCTCGAATTTTTCTGCGTCCTCGCCTGGTATACCGTACCAGGTTTTCGTGGCTCCAAAGTGTTGATAGTTGGCAGAATAGGCGTAGTGATCCTCGTTATGCCAGCAAAATGTGGAAAAAATCATGCCAACGTAGACCCATGGAACCGTCATTCCCGATATGTCCGACTTGATATATCGTAATAAACTCTCCGGATGAAGAGGCAAGACGTTGAGGTTCCAAGGATCGGCACCATATGGATTCAGAGGGTCCTTCTCTAGTGTAGGAAATCCCGATCCGTGGGTGGTGCAATGAATATCCGCGCCGTACTCAACTTCGACAGTTTCGGCCAAGTCCGCTACCAGGCGCCAGAATTCGGTCTCCACATCCTCCTCAGTGACCGGCCTATGGCAATTGAGCGTGTGGTCGAATGGCATCTTCATTTCAAAATAGCCTTGCTTGAAATCATTGGCCTTCTGCTGGAATTGTTTCAACGAATACAAACCACCTTCCTCAAAGCCGAATTGCCCATCTCCAACGAGGCAGCGAGGGCAATTCCATTCTGCCTCGGGCTTTCGTTTCAACGGAGGGTCTAGACATGGACCGTGGTAAGCATTGTCACACGATTCGCAGATAAGCAGGTTTCCGCCATCTTCGCCGCGACCGCAGTGTTCGCAATTTTCGCCCGGGACCAGGTCTTCTTCTTTTGGTATCCGTGGAATACTGGGGCGGAATGGCGTCATGTGGGAACCAGCGACTGTAGGCACGGCGTCCTTTTTGAGACGCTTGCTACGCCTGCTGTTCCCTTCGCTGTCCTCTTTATTCGTTTCCGTTTCCCCCTTGGCACATCCAGCAGAATCTTCCTCGACTTGCCGCTTTGGTCCACCGGAGTGGACGAGGCCGGAAGCGCGCATCACTGGTGTGTTGGCGGCAGATGCGGCCGGGCTTCTCGTTTTTTTGGTGTCTAGGGTGAAGCCTCGGCCATCGCCGCTGCTTGATTTCGGTGCGGCATTGACGGCAACAAATCCGCCCGGGTTGATCGCTTTGAAGCCATTCGAGAGGCCAGCAGCAGATACTGGGGCCGGTGGAGCGTCAAGCATGGGTGTATCGCGATCAGACTCCAGCTTCATGGCCGTGGCATTCCCCTGAAGAGAATCTGAAGCATGCTTCACCGGGGAGCTGCCCTTTGTGCTCGATGGCGTGTTGACCTGAGATTTCTTAACGGGCGTCTGCGCAGGACTGGGCGTCAGTGGTCCACCGTATTCCTGTTCTAGTTGTTGATGCACTCCAGGCTTAGCGAGTCGTAGGTATTCCTCGTAAGGACAGAGCCAGCGCTGATATGAATTCTTGAGCGATGTTGAAAGCGATGACATTATTTTCCCGCTGTAGCCGAGGTCACGCCCGATTTCTGCCCATTTTTTTAGTTTGCAGACTTTGTCGAAGCCTCCGCGGGATTCGACGGCTTTCTTCAGCCGATACAAATCCAGAGGCTTCTTGTCGACATAGGGCAATCGATGCAAGTTGCTTCCCTGTTGTTTGTGAAACTTGGACAGACCATCCAGATACGTAAGGTTCGCGCGGGTACCTGAATTGTCAGCCACGGTCGCGAGCTGACAGACCAGTCTTGCAACTTACTCCCTTCCACAGAGTTCAGTTCTTGTTTTCGTGTTCGGAAATGGAATCTCTGGACAAATTTTGTCAGTCTTTGTTTCATTATGAGTGAGGACCGGGCACAATAAATCTGCAGTGAACTCCAGCATACCTCGGTATTGATGGCAAAGTCAGGATTCCACGAGTCTGGAGGAATAATCTTGCAAATTCCGTACTGGGATGCCTCGGGCGTAATTTTCTTCATGTATTCGAAGGGATCCCGCCATTCCTCTTCGGTTGGAGTATACGTCGGGGCTTCAGAGATGCCATGCGGCCGTGATTTCTTATTCAAGGACTCTCGTACAGCCGTTGGCTGACCACGGCGTTCGACGGATGTCAGGTCGAGTCCAGGACTGACCATGGCACTTAACGGAATCTGTGGATTTGCTGGATGATAGCCATTTGTGTTGACTTTGCGTTTCGGTCTGGCAGACATGGGGCCTGTCGAATGGGCGATTGCCGGCGAGTGACGAGAAGTAGCATTGGCACTGTGACCTCCGATTGTTGCCATTGTGGCCGAGGAGGCGGGTGCCGTCACGGATCGTTCCTCTTTGACGGAGAGTGAAACCCAAGGTCCAGCTACCGGCATAGACAAACACTCAGGCCAGCCAAAGAATCAGCCCGAGAAATCGCGAGTCAACACGAGCTCCTTTCAAAATTGGGTGTCGTGAGGATGGCTATGAGCGACAGAGTGTGGGCATCGTAGCAGTACCAATGCGACCGCCCGAGACGTATCGGCCGAGGTTGGAGTCGCAAAGCGCAAGGCGTGGCCTTTGGGAGTCTCGTGTGTTGCCCTTGGAATACTAGTTTCAGAAAAGCCTCTGGTCGCGGTTGCACATCTTCAAGTTGAAGTTGTCTGGGGAACACGAGAGAGAAAGGCTAAATGATACGAGTCGAAACTTATGGAAGGCACTAATACAATTTTGTCGACTTACAAACCATAAAAGAAGAACACAGGCCCCGCAATTGTATGCGATGTGTGGTTTCAGCACCTAGGGTCATCCAGTTGCGAGGTCAGGACCAGCATTAAAGGAGGAAAAGCCATGTGGTCTCTGGGGTTGGCGTTGATCGGTGCGCTGATGTTGGAGCGAAATAGAACGACGACAAAGAATGGGGTCGCAGTTGCGGATGTGAGGTGGGAAGGTGCAGCAGGATCATCTGGGGCCACTTGGGCTGTACCTTCCCTACCTAACTACCTGCTCTACCTTACCCAACTTTCTTGGCCCGGCTCGGCTGCAAAGTTAGTAGCACTGTATCGTGCTGCTCCGGTCGGTCTCTCGCAAAGGCTCCAGGGCCCAAGGGGCAAGCAAGACCGGCTGATGCGAAGCCTGGCGCGCATTCCGCACTTCGATTGGTCGAGAGTACATGGTCTGGCGTGTCCACGCCACGGCACACCATGTCCCTGGTACTAACTTCCTCTTGTCGATGCACGTGAGTGGAAGGGGTGGGCCCGTACCGGAGGATTGCTGACCCGCCCAGGCCGCTTTCTCAGCCGACGAGAGCGGCGACATCTCACACGGGGCCGTCGTGCGCAGATGCCTCTTTGCTGCACTGCGATGCACAATTGCTCCCATGGTTGGGGCTGCAATCTGAGACGATTTGTATGCAATATAAAATTCGCGAAGATGCAGGCCCAGTTCAGCCGAAGATTGCGATTGCAAGCGATTTTTCAATCGCAGATGGCGCACAGAGGGGAGCAATTGGCTGCCGCCTGGCTCCGGACGACCCGCCAAAGCGGTCCATCTTAGCCAAGCACCATTCACGGGTATCTTTGGGGCGCCACCCAGGCGTCTTTTAACGGAAAATCTCTTCCCACTGCCGTCTTCAATCTCGTCAACTTCATCATCGACGCGGCGATATATACAAAAGCTGGCCAAGAAGCACCAGTTGACGATGTTGCTGCCAGCAATTGCCCCGCCGCATGCATTTCTCACAGATCATGCCAACGATTCGTTAGCTGTCTCGGGCTTTTTCAGCAGCTCTCAATATCTTCCGAACAATACTTTTGCCGCGAACGCGGAGGCTCAGTTCCTTCACCATATCTCCCCATCTGATCTGCCCTCCGCAGGATGGACACAAACATTGCACGGGGATGATGTGTTCATTGTCATCATCTGAAAGTGCATGCTTGCCCCAACAGTCGAGATGACCCATGGCCTGGCATTGGCCATTGGGGCACATGGCGTTGAGACCTTGACTTGAATCCATTTCTTGCGCACAATGTACGCAGTTCCCTTCACGCTCGAAGCTGATTGTCTCGTCGGTCTTGACAACATATTGCGTCATTGCGGTGTAGTCAATTGGTAGAGCGTGGATCCCGCCCTTAGGGGTCGCATTTTCACCCGCTTTCCCACCTGAGTCGCCAAAGTCAACGAGAAGTCGTGGCCCCTCGGAAGACAGCTGATGCGCAACGTTGGCTCTGCTTTGCCACGCAGTCAACGCCTCTTTCGACAGAAAATGTACACTAAGTGGCCATCTTGCAAAGCTGGGTACGCCCGTGAGTAAATGAATGTTCGACATGATTGACTTCATGCTGAGCGGGGGTCTCCTAGGCATGCCATTCTTCTTTCTTTGAGTAGATATGGCCAACCGAGACTCGTCTGGCATGTGAAGCGAAAGGTGAGGGTTCGTCAATGCCCACCTGACCAGAGTGTCAGTGATGATTGCCTCGTCAAAACAGCCAGTTCAAGGGAAGTTCTCACTCAAACTTGAGGGCGGCGACCATGCTCGGAAACCCAGACACGAGTGCGACCATCTCCCAAGGGCGCAGGCTGTCGCGCGACGTGCGCGTGGCGCCGCCTTTGGATTCTCCATTGTGCTGCTTGAGGCGTCGAGGAGGATTCGGGGTCGATCCAATGTACAGGGACGCGTGCCTAATCGTTGACCGAAGAACGTAGACAACGTAGAGTGCTGGTAATGGTCTGCTGATATGTGTCATGCCTGGCGGTAGGCAGTCAACTCACGCCATCGTCAAGGTGAGCACGGATAAGTACTGCTTTTAGATACCTGAGTAGGTAGGCACATGCAGGATTCTTGTGGTTGATGGGGGGGACGTGCTTTGTTTTGCTCTCCAGGAGTTTTGTGGGCCCAATGACATGCTGTCATACTGTAGGTACGTAGAATCTTACACCTCGGTTCAAAAAGTATCAAACACCGGCTTTTCAAATTCCTTGAGGTTTTCCTTTTCCCTAAATTTCTTGTACATGAATGCAGCCATACTTGGCACACATGGAGTGATGAGCCATCCTTCCCTTTATCGGTATTTGCGGCCCTCTGAGTCCCGCTCACAATAGACCTTGCTTCTGCAAGTCATAGTACACCTTCTCCGGCATCACATTGCCTTCACCATCCTCCATCTGCACAATGCTGCCCTCGTCCAGCTTGGATTGCTTCTTCTCTTTTTGAATCTTGTCCCACAGCCTCTGCGCTTCATCCATTTTAGTTATGTCCCTGAACAAAGTCGGATTTGCGATACCCAAGCACTTCAGGTTGTAAATGTGCCTGGCCTCGTTGAAATGCTTCTCAAACGCCCGCCTGCCCTTGTACACGTAGTTGCCACATATTTCACAGGGAAACTCGACTCCCAGTCCGTGAAGACGGTACAGCCAGAATGGTATGGGCTTGCCGTCCCAGCCCAGTGGCACCTTGAGAGGATTGTAAATCTTCTCATCGTCATCTTCGTCATCATCGCCGTCTTTTTCCTCCGCTGTGTCTCGCGGAGTATCAGACATATTCAGGAGGTTTTCAAGCTCTTGTTCGCGCTCTCGCTTCGTCATTCCCTGCTTTCGCTCGACATTGACGCGGGTGTCGCTCCTTTCCGTGCTCATCGCACCAGCCAAGCGCTTGATTCTATACTCTCGTCCAGCAACAGCTCGCTCTTTCAATCTCGTCGAGGATCCCGATGCTGTTCTGACGCCGTCCGACTCAGCCGCCGAGCCCTGTCGCCGTTGCTGCCATAGCTCTTCAGCCTTTTTGTGTTTTCGACCCGGCAAATGATTATTGAATACGTTGTCGTTTTTGAATTCTTTTTCGCAGTACTTGCACCATCTGGCATCGGCATTGGACAGGTGCGCTTGCGAGCCGTTGGCCACTGGTTCCGGCTCCCATCCATCAAATTCATTCTTCTCCCATAAGATGCCGAACTCGTCGTCAAATGAAGACAATACTTTTTCTATGTTTTCCAGAGGTCGTGTTCGGCGCATGAAGTCCTCCAGATACTGTGCCAATTCACCGACATAGGCAAAATATTGATCGGTCAGTTTGTCGGCTCGCTTGACGCCGCCGTGGTTGGGAGAGAACTTGTCAAAGTATTCCAAATATTGCAAGTATGTATGGCGTTTGACGTTTGGCAAGTTCAGATAGGATTCGTAGCAAGTGTTCAAATCGAAAAATCGGCCGAAAGCTTCTTCTCCGGAGAAAATGGTGTCGACGACGGAAGCGATAGCTCCAAACGTGTCGCCGGCCCCTCTTTGCTTGTATCTTTGCTCGGAGTTCTCCGCCTGTTCATTTGGATATCTAGCATGATGCTCGCGAATTTCATTGAGTTGCTTGTAAAATGCATCAAACGGATCGCCAGCTTCAAGCAGCTGTATCTCGGCAGCCCGAGATCCGTTCTGGTCTGTGTATATGTTCAGGAGATTGCTCGACTGCTTCTGTATCTGATCAAGTAGCTGCGATATTTCGTGGTCTCTGTTCAGGCGATCGCGAATCTGGGGAAACAAGAGCTTTGTCAGTTTTAAGATGGTCAACGAGATCAGTTGTGATCTAGTTACGTACATGTTTAGGCTCCTCGCGCACGCGGTCTGCAATGCCCTGCTCCAGGCGCTCCAGATCCTCGTGAATGTACCGTTGCTCTTCCAGAACATACATGATACAAATAGCGGCCAACCAAGACTATCTTGATGAAGTGTTGCATCTCGCGCAGGTCATGAGGAAGAGCACTGCAAGATTTAATATTTTGTTACGGAAAGTGGATACTCATGGCTGCTCATGCGTATTCGCTGCCGAAATAAAGCCGACTGCCACAAGCTGCCCACATTTCTTTTTTCTTTGCAGAGCTACCATCCATGCATCGCAGAACACATCATCAATTCTTCCGAGTGCGATATCAAACGACGATTTTGACAACATGGCTGAAGGCGCTGGAGGCATCGACCGCAAGGCGGATGAGAGGATGGAATTCTCCACCTCGAAAGAGGTGACTGTTCATCCTACCTTTGAATCCATGTCATTGAAGGGTAAGCTTGAGTGATAATTACACTTCCCGACAATTTAGTCTGATGGTCGAACCCAGAAAATCTCCTCCGAGGCATCTACGCCTATGGCTACGAGAGCCCTTCTGCTGTGCAGTCCCGAGCAATCGTACAAGTCTGCAAAGGTCGCGACACCATCGCACAGGCGCAATCCGGCACAGGAAAGACAGCGACATTTTCCATCAGCATGCTCCAAGTCATCGACACTGCCGTACGCGAGACTCAGGCGCTAGTTTTGTCACCAACGCGTGAATTGGCCACACAGATTCAGTCAGTCGTCATGGCTCTGGGTGATTATATGAATGTCCAGTGCCATGCCTGCATCGGCGGCACCAACGTTGGCGAGGATATCCGAAAGCTCGACTATGGCCAACACATCGTATCGGGCACACCCGGCCGAGTTGCCGACATGATTCGAAGACGACACTTGCGAACGAGACATATTAAGATGCTGGTGCTGGACGAAGCGGATGAGCTCTTGAATAAGGGATTTCGAGAGCAGATTTACGACGTGTACCGATATCTGCCGCCCGCCACGCAAGTCGTTGTGGTCAGCGCCACGTTACCGTATGACGTCTTGGACATGACGACGAAGTTCATGACCGATCCTGTCAGAATCCTTGTCAAGCGTGATGAATTAACCCTTGAAGGCTTAAAGCAATACTTTATCGCGGTTGAAAAGGAGGATTGGAAATTTGACACCTTGTGTGATCTATATGACACTCTGACCATTACCCAAGCCGTCATCTTCTGTAACACCCGACGCAAGGTTGACTGGCTCACCGACAAGATGCGCGAGGCCAATTTCACTGTGAGCAGTATGCATGGTGACATGCCGCAGAAAGAACGCGATAGCATTATGCAGGACTTTCGCCAGGGCAACAGTCGAGTTCTGATTTCAACCGATGTCTGGGCCCGCGGAATTGACGTTCAGCAAGTCAGTTTGGTCATCAATTACGACCTACCCAGCAATCGTGAAAACTATATTCACCGCATCGGGAGAAGCGGCCGCTTTGGCCGCAAAGGTGTTGCTATCAATTTTGTGACCACGGAGGATGTGCGTATTTTGCGTGACATCGAATGTACGTGCTTGAACTCTGACGAGCCCACCGCCTAAAGTTGTCCGCTGATTGTTGTTAGTGTACTACTCAACTCAGATTGACGAGATGCCGATGAACGTGGCCGACCTCATCGCCTAAAAAGTCGTGGACGACGGAGGAAGGTCACAAACGTGATTGCCCGTATTCGAGCTAGTTGGGAGACAACAACGATGTAGAGCTCGGCATTGACAGTTGACGAGGCGTATGTTGTGGAGGAATGGGTCTCAGCAATACATTAGGTGTGCATCAGTATTCGAAAACCGAATGTTATTTACAAGAACTGACCAGTCTCGCGGTACAGATTGTTTCGAAGCAGAAAAAAAACGAAAATGATCGGAAGGAAATGAATGAATACGTTTGCTGCTTGTCTGGAAATTTCGGTCGCGGCGCATCGCACAGAGTACCACCCATTTTACCTCTACATTCTGACACTCAGACGCGTAACGAAAGCCAAATACTCATTTCCTTGTATCGTACCTCGACTCATGCCAAGGCTGATTTCTCTCAACCCCAAGGCGTGAGACTTTGCCCACCGCCGGTCGATGTCTTGGCGATCTGCAATACGCAATGCCGGCCGTTTATTTAGGTCAACACCACTATTTCCATGTACGCCCATACAAATTTACAGAATTTCTATTAAGATATCATATGTGCCTACCTCTACTGAAAACCTATAGTATTCTATAAATACCTACCTTTACTAGGTACTTATAGTATTTTAATAGATGTTTTTAGCCGCCTTAAGGTATGAGCAGTATAGTCTGGCGGCTAAAACCCTTTATTATACCACTGTATATAACATGATAGCAATGAAGAAGATTGCGACGGTGCAGCCCAATGGGCCAAAGTGAGTGAGTGCAGGCACGCACGCCCCGGTGATGTTCCGAGCCCTTGGCCGTCAGGCCAAAAGGGTACGAATTCAACATGTCACGCATTACTTGTTCAACCTGCACTATATCGCTGCGCGACCGGCTCGCGCGCGCATCGCTAGGACTAAGGTTGGGCCTTAGCCCAATCCATGACACAACCACGACTTATCATCTCGCTGAAACCAGGCGGAAGGGCCTGAACCATCCTTTAGGCAATGAGCAACACAGTCTATGGTGTTTAGAATTTATTCCTTGCACAACCCCCGATTCCGTCTTCGCGATTGCCCCTCGGGCCAGCAGCTCTATTTTCCCTCTCCCCCCAAAAGATGAGACCAATGATCTTTTCAATGGCAGGTCCGTATCCTATTTTGAGGGCATGCTCAAGCGCAGGAGCCTCACACTATCTTTCCTCTTTGATTGCGCCTTGGAGTAATGCCAATGGTCTCGGTTGGCTTTGTGAATGTATTTTCCGTCCTCCTTTTGTTGTTCGGCAAGATATTGGTCGGTGACTTTGGCTCCCTTGCATGCATTTCGTGTCTCGAGTACGTTGGGCCAACTTTTGCAAGGACCTCTAAGCCACTTGAGCAGTCCAGTCTCTGTAGACTGGCTGAGGAACGTGTACGAGGTGCCAGCATGGACGTGCTGAATAGATGCTGGAACTAAAACGAGACGACGCTCGCAGCTAGATGGCATGGAATTGCATCACAGCACGTGTCAAACGGCACACGGCAAACAGCAACGGATGTTCGATATACATAGCGAAAGCAGCGCACACCAATCACGAAATGCCACGCAAGTTCATCGTGGCCGAAGTACACGCCCAAACGCCACACTGTCGGAAGGCAGGGCAGCTGTCGAGGAAGGAACCGATGAAAGCGCAGCACCAAAACGAATCAGACCACCTAATTCACAAGCCATGGCCCGAGAGAACAGGCGTGAACAGCGAAGTAGTCTCGAAGCTTGTCATTCACCCCAACAGCATATATCATCTTTGTTACTACCAGCACCATCATGAGCTCTTTGTGATAGAAGCCCCCAGCCAACCTTGCAAACACGAGCCAAGCATCCGCAGTATTATGTTGTGAAGACCTCAACAAAGAAAGAAGAACAGACTTTCCAAAACAGACAATCTCACGTGTCATAGATACAGGGGACCTTTCGACGAGAAAGCTCCCCAATATTCCGCCCAAAATGCCACGTCGGCCCTCAATGCAACCTGGAGCTTCACTTTTTCAAATCGATCCAGACATTACAAAGCACTGGACCTGCAATCAAGTCAGTCGCGCCCTTCATCTAGTCAGATGCGGCAAGATCAACGACGTGGCATTTACGCACTGCGCATATTGCGAAATGGAGCGTGGCAGAGGCGCTGCCTCGCTCGGAGCCTTTGGACTTTCGCGAAACGGGATCTTTCAGGATGCCCATTCTGTTTGGTACGATGAATCGGTGACGCCAAAGCCGAAACTGAGGGTTCTATTAGGCAGCGGCTTTGGTAGGTCGCGAAAAGCGCAAAGAGCAAAGCCTGTGCGTGGGAGACAATTCAAAAGGGAAAGTCATTTTGGTCATGGCTTATTTTGAACACCTCTCTTTTGATGGGATTGGGGATAGCGAGGAGAATTGAGCTTGAGCGCGAACGCGGTGTCAGAGAGTGTTCATTGCATTCGGTCCTTGCGGAGACGAAATGTAGAACGTGAAATTGGCTGGAGGAGAACAACGAATCAAGTGGACAAAGGCTTTTTGACCCAAGGTACAGAACAGTGATGAGTTTCTGTAATGACCAGGTGATGACGCGGCGAATCACCAATGGTATCTGGGAAAAGCATGACACATTTCGTGTGAACGGGCAAGGACGGAGAACTTAATCTTCTTTGGCATCAGCTTCTTTGCCCCCTTCTAAGTAGTCTCCCTCATCTTCCCCACTGTCAGCTTCGTCAACTTTGTCAGTATCAGCGGCTTCATCTTGGTCAAAATCAGCCTCCTCGTCCTTGTCAGAATCAGCTATCCCGTCATATTCAGCCGGGGGCATTGCACAAATTCCGTCCTTCACGTCGTTGCAACAGGGTACCAAGGCATCCTCCCGACGATGTTCCCCGTCTGCTCTCTTGGCATATAATACCACGTCAACACACCAATCTGGTAGAGCCTCTGCCGCTCCATCTCTGTACAGTAGCTCTGCCACGGCCGCGCGGTGCTTTTCTCTCGGGCACACGTAAAAGCTGCCATTGAGGTTGCTGTGAGGAGCATATACCAATTGCGGCCCCTGATTTACATATGCGACACCCACATTCGGCGTTCCCTCGATGCAATGCGTCGTCACTTCCCGACCTCTGGGGCCTTGGTCTGGGATCGTCAAGCGTCCAGCCCCCAAGCCTTGATTGAATCGAATCTCTGATGCCGGGGGGTCAAAGTAGAAGACGGTGCCCGTAGGTTGGCTCGTCTGTCCAGATGGTCTCTTCAGAATCAGGGGGCTGTCGCAACTATTCGTCAGCATGGCGGCCACCTCCCAGTTTTCAATGCCGACAGAGAAATTGGTGATATTAGGCGACGTGACGTGTGCTACGAGACGAAAATTTTCCGAAAGAGCCGGCAAGTTCGTTTTTGGGAAGACGAGCTGGGAGACGCCAATGGCGAAAAGGGCGCACAAAGAGAAGCAGACTCCATATCTGAACATGATGCAAGACGAGACAGATTGTTTGTTTGAGGTGACATTTTGATTTCCGAAAAGCAAAAACGAAGCGCGAGAAGGCACTGATATATGATGTAGGATAGGACTGTATTCATTACGTTGGTATGTCTCTGCCCTTGAATGCACGGGGCCCAGGGAATGAGTGCGATGCAATTTCCCACGGTTCCATCCCTTGGCAAGTGGCGTAGAACCAAGAACTTGCTTTTACAAGAATCTGTCTGTACTTACCTGTCAAACCTGCGTCAATTGCAATTATCTGTCATTACCTGCATGGCGACCACAAAAGCCATAGACTGTGAGTGTGCACTTTACCTTGCCTTTCATCGTTTACGCCAAGACGCGAGGCCATCCCGAGCTGGCCACGCCGGCAGGATCTCAACGAAATTGACAATCGTGTCGCTTGCACTCATCGCGTTGGGTCTGCCGAGCCAGCCAAGCCATCCCACAGAATAAGGTTGCTTTTCAAAATCATACGTAACTGACTCGTTGCGCAGCAATTATCAGATGACGAGACGAACCATGTGAGAACACCAGGGAACGTTCAACTGTTCGAATCAAGCGAATCAAGCGAAGAAGGGCCGAGAGATTCGGGGGATGACCATTGCGGTCGAAGTCATGCCCTATTGTCATCGTCAGCTTGACCCAAGCCAGACACATTCGCTCCTCTCGACAAGCAAAACCTCTCCTGTTGAGCGGTTGGATACCGCGTAGCGCGCGTAGCGGAAGGACGCGCAACGTCTATTGACCGTGGACGTGGCACTTGCACTAAGTCAGGTTCTTCCCGGTGGCGTTAAGGCTAGTTTTACTCTGGGACAGCTCTTCACACTCGATCACATCTCTTTCGGTGGGCGATCTGGGTGGTTGGACACAAGCGATCTGGAGGGCTCGCTGGGAGGAATGAGAGAAGTTGGAGATTCAAGGTGTTTCTGCCGCCGTCTCTTGTCAGCCAGATCTTTGCTGCTACGTCGCTTTTGTCGAGCCAACAAAACTCGCTTCCCCGAACCCGAAATAATAGCTGTCTGGAAAAGGAAGGGCCGAAGATCTCTGTCCCCTGTAACGCATGACGTGCAGAAGAAAGCACCCGGAGTGAAGGGGGCTTTCCTGCCCACCGTTAGATAATACCTCCATACACTGTACCAGTCTGAAGTCGCCGGTCTAATGCGATTCATTCTGCCGGGCCGCCACTCGTCTACCGATTTGCAGTTCAATCATCAACATATTGTAAGTACGTCATGTAGGTTTCGTTGGGTCGCGCTCAGCTGTAGCCCATCGCTCCTGTTTCTCCGTAGTGCCGCGACTATTAGTTTTCGCTCTTGAGATCATCCATGTCGTTAAACCCCACCAAACGCAGATGACCAACTACAGTAGAGGTACGTCTCCATCGCTCTTGCGTCTTTCGGAAAAGCGACTCGATCAGATCTGGGCAGGCGTCGATCCTTGGCTCATGGATTCACGGGCAAGTAGAGCATGGAACGCGCTTTCCTCCCCAATGCGAACATATCTTTCAGGCGAGGGAGGTCAATGCACGAGCAATTTTCACGGCTCAACAGTGGGGTTCACCGCTAGCAAGCCAACCCAGGTGTCGAGCCGATGAACAACTTGGCCTCGTTAAGCTACATTTGGGCCAATCAGTCGTGCTGGATAAGCATCACGAGCCACCCAGACCATATGCAGAGAGGGGCGATATACTTGATGCAACATCGACGTCGCGCCTGCCTGCCTACCTACTCTGGTCTCCGTAGTTCTGATAGGAAAGTTGCATGGCTGGGCAGTTGGGGGCCGTTGACCAAGAGGGAGGCTGATGTATCGTGATGCCAGTGGTACGTACATATGTATGTACCACCAGGAGGCAGATGGCAGCAGTAGCCGCAGATGCAAGCAGATGCGAGAGGCAACAGCCACATGGGCGTGCAACGTCGGTCTCATGGCCCAGGCAATCTGTTGCCAATCGGCGTCACAGCCGGCCCATGGAGGTGGCGCTAGCTCGACATTTCGGCTCCGCTAGAATCCCTGTTGTTTGCCCAGGAAAATGTTGGCCCTTTCCCTTTCCCATCCATACCCATGGCCAGTGGCAGCCGCGCGATGCCTCAAATGGAATTGCGAAGATCAATCTGACTCGTAGGGGGCAAGCATGGAAGCTGTCGAGATTGGCCCGAGGACGCTTCTTGCTTGATCTACCACAATA
Source organism: Hypocrella siamensis (assembly GCA_000731825.1). NCBI lineage: Eukaryota > Fungi > Ascomycota > Sordariomycetes > Hypocreales > Clavicipitaceae > Hypocrella > Hypocrella siamensis. The sequence continues at coordinate 17,835 of JMQE01000321.1, forward strand.
CTGCCGCAGTTTCTGTCCTGTCAAACTGTCAAGGTGCCATCCTGCCATCCTGCCATCCTGCCATCCTGCCCTCCTGCCCACTTCCCACTGCCCACTGGCAATTTGCGAACCCGCCAACCGCCAACCGCCAACCCGCCAACCCGCCAACCAACGGGTCGATCCGTCGCCAACTTAACCTGTCTCTCGCCTGCCTGTCCCTTCACCTTCGGCCGGGCTATCCGAGCAACCCAGCAGACCCGAGGAAGCCAGGCAAGCCAAACAGCCCAGACAGCCCAGACAAGCTCTCCCCGCACCTCGCTTGCTTGCTTGCTTGTCTGCCCCTCACCGGCCGTCTGTGAGTGTGAATGTGCCTGACTCAAGTTTCACGTTTCCTCCAACTTCGTAATAGACGGCCAGCCAACCACAATGGGCCTCTTTTCTCGAAAAGACAGGGCGTCCAAAGGCGGCTCTTCTATTGCCGCGTCTCACTCTACCGGGAGCTTAAACTCGGCAACCTCTCGAGGCATCGGCAATCGCGTCTCGGCTGGCAGCTTCACGTCGGCCGGAACACCCCTCTCCCCGATGTCGCCGGTCAAGTTACCCAAGATTGATCTCCCGAGACCACCTGATCCGCAGCTGGATCCCGTCGGGTACCTGCGAAGCTTGGGTGCAGTGAGAGAAAGGAGCAAAATTATTCTCGACAAAGCAAAGCAGAACCAGCTGAATCATTTTGATGTTGATTTGAACAAAATGTCAGATGTTGTCGCCTTTGTGTCCATGTTAATCAAGGTACTCATTCACTCCCTCTGCCAGAAAAGCGTCTCCATTCATCCCGAACCCCGGTACGGTACCTCTTGAATCATGTGCAAATGTCCAACCTGGATGTTGCCGCTTTCTCGAGCACCGAGGGAACGGAGGAAAAAAAAAAAAAGATTCGTCACCGATTGCTTTCCATGACGTAAAACTAATCCGGAGACTAGCGAGACTATGATGCCCCCTTTACTTCCATCCCCGGGCATGGACGATATCAGCACTTTTGCGTCGGAGGACGCGACCGAATCGCCGACTTGGTTGCTGCTTGGCCTGAATCTGTAGACAACACAGAGCGCTGCCGCCGACTTATTGATCTATTCTTGGTCAGTGTGCTTCTGGACGCCGGTGCAGGCACGCAATGGAGCTACAAAAGCAAAGAAAACGGCAAAATTTATCGAAGGTCAGAGGGTCTTGCAATAGCGAGCTTGGAAATGTTCAAAGAGGTATTTCCCCCCCTCCACCATTTCGCTGGGAATCATCTTGCTGACCGAGCGTCTCTCGCCAATTTTCCATCCTAGGGGCTTTTTTCTAGCAATCATCAGAACAAATTTCAGGTAGATCGAGATGGGCTCGGAGCGATCACCGTCGAAAAGCTCAAGGCTGGTCTTCAATCTCGGCCGGGCAATGAGCTGGCAGGCCTGGAAGGCCGTACCGATCTCCTCACTCGGCTTTCGGGTGCATTGGCTGACAAAGTCGACTATTTTGGCAGCGTTGGCAGACCAGGCAACATGATCGGTAAGGACTTCATTTGGCGGCGTACTTTGTCTTCTATCTCACTCGTGTTGCTGAAACTCTTCTTTGCAGACCACCTTCTGTCCCACCCGTCGACTCAAGCATCATCGATTCTGATTGTTCCCCTGCCGGTTCTATGGAACATCTTGCTGAACGGCCTGGCACAAATCTGGCCACCATCACGAACGGCACTCAACGGCGCATCTCTCGGCGATGCATGGCCATGCCGAGCCATGCCTCACTCTGGAGCAGCGCCTTGGGAATCAATTTTACCATTTCATAAGCTTACACAATGGCTCACTTATTCACTCATGCAACCCATGCAATCTTTTCTGAACATGCACTTCGCTGGTCAGGAGCTCCTCACCGGGCTACCTGAGTATCGCAATGGCGGCCTATTTGTTGATCTCGGTGTCTTGACCCTGAAGAAGAGCGACGTTGATCGTGGCCTTCAAAATTATGCCGAATATTGCCGGCGGATGGAAGTCAAAGGCGTCGAGGTAGCTCCCATGTTTGAGCCCAGCGATGATGTGGTGGTTGAATGGCGTGGCGTGACTGTTGGTCTGCTGGACCTGCTCTGCGAGCAAGTGAACAAGGCGCTGGCAACGGAGCTCGCGGGCAATGAGCTGACGCTGCCTCAGCTTCTGGAAGCTGGTAGTTGGAAGGTGGGTTCATAAGCCCGCGACGACCGTGCTACTTATACTCAGGAGGCTAATGCTGTACTTTGCAGGGAGGTCGAGAGATTGCCGAGATCAACCGACCCAACACCAAGGAACCGCCCATTCTCATTGATAGTGATGGCACTGTATTTTGATTAGGGAACGGGAGATGGTCCCGATGAGGGGAGATGGCTTGTCTTTTATTGCAAGGTGTACGACGAAGAAAAAGGGATGTCGCCGAGCTTGAAACTTCATTCACATGGGCTGGATTAAAAAAATGAGGCGGTTCTCATCAGAAGCAGTTTACCTTTCTTTGCATCTTGAAACTGAAGACATTCATTGGTAACGCGTCGTCGGAGAGCTCACCTGTTGCATTTTTCAGAAGAAGAAACACTCATGATTAATGCGCCGTTGTCACACAATGCGCAGATGTAATCTTTTCTTTTCTTTTCTCATTGTTCCTTTTGTACATTATCACATTATACAAACGCGTCGGCGAAGAAACCATGACTTGGCCCCCCCTGACCAGTGTTTCCTTACTGATACATGCGCTATTCCCTGCATGATGTCTTGGGTTGTCTGCAGTTTCATTTCTTACCCTTGTACTTTCTCTCAAATTCGTCGCGCTCCTGTTGTCTGCGAGTCTGTTCGAGCTGGCGAATCATTTGCCTGCGTTTCCTCTCGGCCTTTTCCTCCTCTGTGCCGCCGTGCGTACCCGTGAAGTTGGCCAGCTGGTCGGAGAGGCCCGTTTTCATGTCCTTCAGATTGGTGTCCAGACGTTGCTTCAGACTCGGCAGAGAGGCGTTGGCGCCTCGGGGCGCCTCGTACGTGACCTGTTTGGACGCAGGAGCACTGGGCGGGTGAGGTGGAAGACCAACCGCGCGTCTAACGGCGGCATTGTTCAGGATGGCAGCAGTGAGTAGACTGGACGCGCCGACAGCCACGGTCATGAGGTTGACGGCGGCGGAGAGGAAGGAGGTGCCAATGAGGCCGACGACGCCCACGATGTACATGGCCGTCTTTAACATCTTCTTTTGCTGCTCGGGGCTGTGCTTGGCGTTGATCTACACAAAAGTTAGAAGAACCAAGAAGAAGAAAAGGGGGCATGTGAATAATGCTTGGGGATGAGCGGAAAGTGTAGGGAGAAGGTGGTTTAGGAAAACTTGGATGGAACGACTCACGGACAAGGTCCCAATCATGAAAGCGGTGCCGGCAGCAGGGAGAATGAAGTAAGGATCAGTGGCAGTCAAGTTGGAGAACCACAAGTATCCAGCATTCTCCATGCTCGGCACGGGAATATTCGCCATGGCGCTGACGACGCGGAACATGCCAAATGTGAAGGGGATCTGGCCAATGGACCACAGCATCTCCCAGGAGTTGGCACCGTACTGTTTCTTGAGCAACTTGTTCAGATACTGGCCCTTTTCGCGCATTTCCAGATCCTTCTCAATGAGGCCCTGCTGCGTCAGCTTGACGGCCTCCTTGGACCGCGGGTCGTTGCGCAGATTCTGCATGACGGCACTGAACTTGAGACTGCGGATCTGAGGGTAGAACATGATGGCGCGAAGCAGCACCGCCAAGGCCACAATGGACGCGCCCCATCCCAGACCAGTGTAGATGTGGACGTGCTCGAGGGCCCATTGCATCAACGACGACGGGCCCCATCCAAAATCCAAGCCGAGCGCCCGCAAATAGCCGATCTGCTCGGGCATATCGAGGATGTCCTGGCCGCTGACCATGTCGGAGATGGAAGGAGACAAGTCGACTTCGGTTGTCGTCGCCGGCACCGCAGCCGCAGGAGAATCGGTCGGGCTGGCGGTCGGCTCGACCGAGACTAGGCTTTCGGGCTCTGTCGACGACTGCCGCGGTGCTTCGATTTTTGAGGCCACACCTGAACTTGAGGGGGATTCTTCCGCCTTCTTCTTTCCGTAGCCCCAGAGAGAAAAGTGCCTCGACGAAGCTGCCAGACCGCCCAGCACCATTGGTCCCCGAGCCAGCTGGCCAGGCCTGTAACTCGCGCCGGCCACGTTGCTGCATCGTGCCGAGCTCAATGAACGACCGGGGCTATGAAGTCGATGCGACAGAGCTCCGAATGAATTCTGCTGCTGCTGCCCAGGAATGAGAGAGCCTCAAAGGTTAGCAAGATTGGCCACACGAAACGAAAGAGTAAAAGGGGTAAAAGACAAGAGAAACAAAGAGAAAGAGAAAGCACAGGTCAGAGTATCCACGTACAAGACACTGAGCTCGAACATGCCTGCTTGCGCCAGCTATCGGCACAGAGCGCACAGTTGCTCGACTGGGAAGCATTTCTTCGGGCGCCGTCTGCGTCGACGTGGACGAAGGAAAAACGAGCTTGGCGTCAGAATGTTCTCGGTACTTGGGGGCAGAACCGTCCCATGCGCAGGCCTTTGCTTTCCTTTCTCCCTTTTTCCCCTTCTCTTTCCCCTTCTCTTTCTCTCTGTCTCTTTTCTTTCAAAGCAGGGTATTCTCCTTGAGAGGGAGCTGTCTTTTCGTAGAGCTACGGGTGATTTTCGGCCAAACGGGTGATTATTTTTTTTTTTCCTCTTTACTGTCAGAAGTTCTGTACCTGTGGCCTTATCGATAAGAATGAAGCTGCTTCATCGTCATACCAACTCTGGCCTCGAGACGATTCACATATTTTTGGGCCACAAAAATCTTCTACTACATGATATGTGGAAGCCATGTGATTTTAGGAATAGATATCAAATGCATGAAACATGACGAGGTGCTGGTCTTGTTGCACGTGGTGCCGAAGCTTCACTTGCTTTATTAAAGGGGCTCACAAAAAGGTCATTTCTCTCCTAATGAATACGTCAACTGGATATAAGACACGCACCCGTGCGCTTTTCATCCTGAGTCGGGCTAAGAGTAACTTTTCCCTATTGCTACAAACACGGTTGATTTATCTTTCCATCTTATGCAGAAGGTTCTTCATTTGAGTAAGACAATGACGCCGAGCTAAGCAGTCAATTCCATCACTGCAAGGGAAACCCGCGCGCGTCATCCAAGTAGATGGCAACGCCAAGGTGTGCTCTTCCCTTTCCGTGTGCGAGGCTAAGTGCAAAGTCTGTTAATTTCTAGGACTAGATCCAACAGATATGACAACTTTCATCATGGTCGTAGAAGATCCGAAATTCTTAGTGAGACGTCTGTGGCGGTAGAGAAAAAAAAATGCTACTTCCCGCATTTTGAAATTGATACATGATCGGTGGATATATACAAAAAAGCACTCGAACTGAGCACCTTCCGTCTGTCCGCTACGCCTTATGATAGTTCCCCTTTCTTGCACTCAACAGGAAATCCTGACAGATGATAAGAAATCCTGACAGATGATGACAATGATGATCCGCCCGCTGAAACCACTCAAGTAGGCAGTGTTGGGTGAGGCCGGAATCCCACCACAACGGTACGCTGACTGTTAAAATCTTTTCTGGAGTCCTTTTCTGGAGTCCTTTTCTGGAGTCCTTTTTTTTTTGTTTTTGCATCAACACCATTTGCCAACCTTTTAACTACTCCAGACTTGCCAAGTCGTCCAGTGACGGCCTCGGATCCCGCCGACGCTCTCGAACCTCAATACCTGGTCCAATGGGATGCGCTTTTCGCCGGGACATGGGGAAAACCTGTGTCTGCGCGTAAGCGTGATTCATTTCCATTCAAGGGTTTGTAGGAATGAAATCCAGGATTCAAATGGCAAATGTACCTTTGTCCCTCCCCAGCCCAGTCGAAAAGCAGCTTCATGTGCAAAGAGCTCTCCAAATCCCAGCATCATGCCATTGATGAAGGGCAACAACAGATTGATGGCGGCACCTCGTAATAATGACCAGATAGTGGGTGGTTTGTAGAGGATGACGGGAGAGCCTGACGACGCAGACGGTATGGAGAGCTCCTCGTTTGGCGAGTACACCTCACTATCAGAGTGCATTGTGACGCCAGACTCGGCGAGTCGATTAGACGAATCTGACAAATATTCCGACGCCATCGTATTCGCTTCTGGCCCGAGCCCGAGTTGATTGGTTGAAATGGCGACAAATGGCGCCAAATGTCACCTCGATCCTGGATATCCCCGAGCCGACGCGATAATGAAGGTCAATTGAAGGGTAATTCGGGGCGTTAGCTTGGGAAGCCGTGACGGAGTTATTAGGGAGCAGCTGGGAGTAAATGTAGGTGATTTTCAGGCAACTGCATTATATAATCAGCGGCGCCCGGAACGAAGTTTTGGTGGAGACTTTCAACTTGGGAAGCCAAACTTCCCTGAAAAAAGACCCAAAGCAGATAGGTGTGGGGGAGGGGGGAGCCATGACGAGGGGTCCTGCTGCCTATTGAGAGTTTGGTTTCGCTCGCTTTCTTCAGACATCCTTCAGCTTTCCTTCTAAAGTCAAAGACACTTTAGGCTTGCACAAAACTGTGCTTACATGGCTGCAGCCTGAGGAGACGCAAGCTATCAGAATTGATGCTCTGAATTATTCTCCCTTCTTTTCTCTCTGTCCCTGTCTCCTAGAGAACACGGCACCCTCTCCGTTACTCGTTACTCGTTACTCGTTTCTGCCCGTTGCTCCGCGAGCCCACACGCAATGGCCGACAATGACAGCCAGAGTGCTCCTGACCGCGAAGAGCTCGTACAGCAGTTCCTAGGCATGTGCGATACAACGCCCGAGAAGGTGTGCCTGCTCGTGACTGCTTTCCGAGTCTGAGGCTGGAAATAGGCCTTCAACTAAAACCTCTTCTCAGGCAACTCAGTATCTCAGTGCGAATCAGTGGGATCTTCTTGCCGCCTGCAACAGTTACTTTCAAGACGATGACGAAGAAAAGATGCAAACGGAGCAAGTCTCCTCTCATCCTGAACCTGATGTCTCGGTCCCTCGAACCCTCGACGGCCGTCCGGCCCCTCGAGCAACCTCGAGCCAAGCCGCAACCCAACCGACATCACAGTCAAAAAGAAAGGGAATCGCTACGCTAGGGTCCTTGGCAACAGCTGGAAGCAGTAGCCAGCATGACGACGGCGCCAACGATGACGACGACTTCGATGAGGCGGCAGATGCCGATGACCGGGGTAATCTCTTTGCCGGCGGTGAGAAATCTGGTCTGGCTGTCCAGGACCCAAAGCAAGAAGGGGGATCGAGGAAAATTATCAGTGATATTCTGGCCAAGGCCAAGGCGTAAGTTGTATCTGCTCCTACTTTCTGCTCCTCGGCTCTTGCCAGTTCTTTTGGATCAAAGGAAATCACATCATTGACCCCCTCGTAGCAACGCTTCTCGGCCCGAGGCCGCTCTAGAAGCTCCAGGTCCCTCGGGCCCATCTCGATTTCGTGGTGCAGGTGTCACCCTGGGCGGCGAGGGCGTCGAGAGTCGTACCATTCCTGATCCCCTTGGAGCGCCTTCCTCATCTATGGCAGAACCCCAAGAACGTGTGTTGCACATCTGGCAGGACGGTTTCAGCATCGATGACGGCGAGTTGCGGCGATTTGACGACCCAGCAAACCAGGCAGATTTGCACATGATTCGCGCCGGGCGCGCCCCCCTGCATCTGATGAACGTGCAAGACCATCAGCCTGTCGATGTCAAGCTGCATCAGCACAACATGGCCTACACGCCGCAACCCAAAAAATATAAGCCCTTCTCGGGCGCCGGCCAGCGTCTAGGAAGCCCCGTTCCCAGCGCGGTCTCTTCCAGCTCGATCACTCCGGTGGCTGGCACAAACGCCACACGAGAACCGGCGTCTTCAGGAGCCCAAGACCCAGCCATTGACTCTTCTCAGCCCACCATCATGATCAGAATTCAACTGCCAGATGGAACGCGGCTACCTGCTCGCTTCAATACCACCAACACGATTGGTGACGTGTACAATTTTGTGCAGGGAGCCTTACCAGAGACGAGAAGCAGAGCCTGGGTCTTGAGAACGACGTTCCCGAATAAGGAGCACACAGAGAAAAATTTAGTTCTGGGAGACTTGGCCGAGTTCAAAAAGGGCGGAACTGCTGTTGTTAAATGGGCATAAGAACGGGGAAAGCAGCTGCGGTGAAGACCAGTTTAAGACGACGCACCCCTATAATTTGCGACGCAAAGACTCTTAGACAGCCCAGAATATACCAATGCATGTCTATTGACGATGGATTAACATGCGCCGGGTCACAAAAGGGGTGCCCCTTTCACCTGGTAGTTTCAGCAGCCACGGCGACCTCGACATGTACAGGGAAGAAGTACGATACAAAGCCGTGGCTCGATGGCTCTCAAACAAGAAGCTGTACAGCTCAGTGATGTGAAGAACAGTCCGTAAGCGTATGACGAGAGCTATCCTGGGCTGTGCATTGACATTCATGGGCGCCGGATGAGGTTGAAGCGTAGATGACTACTGCACAGACACACATACACATTAAATAAAAGAAGACGAAAAAAGAAGAAGAGAACCATTTGGTATCGATGCGCGATGGCGCCAGCTCCAATTCGGAAAGAAGAGAAGAAAGGAGAAGAAAGAGAGAAAAAAGAGAGAAAGATTCGTTTGTCTTCCCCCCAATGCTGAATCGACAGGTGAGCGTTTGCAACTCTCGCCTGCCCCAGCAGCTCATGATACTACGGCAGGCCCCCCCGTTGACAGTCCCGGGCCGTCGAGAAACTTGAAATGCTCAATGGCAATCTGGCAATTCAGCATGGCCGTGTTAAATCTGGCTTCACCGGGAGGGAGGACAACCATGAGGTAGGTGTTGGTGGTAAACTTGAGGATGAAGAGGTTGAACCTCATGCCAGCCTTGTGTTCCATGCGGATGAACTGTTCGGCGTTTCGAGGAGTTCCTGTGAACCTGGAGATGCTCTGCTTGAAGTGTTTCATGATGTTTGACATGCGCTCGAGTCTGTCTCCCGTGGGGTTGCGGCGTCCCTCGGGCGAGGTCCAGGACGAGACGGCCAGGAAGGACGTTCTCTCGAACAAGAGCAGCTCCTCGGCCTCGATGGCCAGGCCTAGGTTGGCGAGATTCCGCTCAATGACGGCCAGATTAGGAACCAGGTCGTGTATGATGGATGCCCAGGCCTTGTACAGGCTCTGGTCCCAGATGGAGGTGGCAAAGGGCGTCAGATCGACGGTGGCAGCATCCCCGGCCGCCGAGTTGGCGTACTCGGTCGTCCTTTGCTTGACGGTGCGCACGCGCTCCTCGTATATGGACTCGCGACCCGAGGGCACCACGAGATCCATCTTGTGGATGAGAATGTAAATCTTGGCGGCGGGCGAGTATTGCAGCAAGGCTGAGAGGATGGAGACATACGTCGCCAGATCGCGGTCCACGTCACGCGATTCAATGTCAAAGACGTATATGAGGACGCCGACATTGGAAAAGACGTGAACACGTTGCTGGGAAAGGTAATTCTCCATAAAGGCCTCTTGGCCGCCGCAGTCCCACAAGTTGAGAGTCAAGTTGCCTAGGAACTTGACGTGCGAGAGATCAATATCAATCGTTGCGCCGCTGGAAAAAAGGGGGAAAAAGGAGAAAAGGAGAGAGAGAAGATTGGTTGAATTAGCGTCAACATGCTACTTTGTTGCAAAACTACCAAAAGAAAAAACTAGAGAAAAGACAACAACAAGAAGAAAAAAAGGGGGAAAAAAAGGAGATGTGTTCGCTCACAGCCGCCTCGTGTCGCGAGCAATATAGTTACTGAAAATGATGCTCCTCATGCTCGATTTGCCAGACCCGGATTTGCCCATGAGCAGGACTTTCTTCTTCTTGGGCTTCTTGACTTCATTTCTGAACTCTGAGGACGCAGGGTCGATGGGCGCAGGGTCGGCCATGGTGTGTTGCTGCGCGGCGGCGGCCAGAGCTGGACGGTGACAAAAGAATGAATCGTGGTTGGTTTCATTCGCCGGCTGATGACGTGGGTTCAGCTCGGTTGATTAGGCGAGAGAGTGTGGGGAGTGGGGCGAAATGCTACGTGGTACAGTGGGTGAAGTAGTCCTCGGCTGGGAAGGTTGGTGATAGGCGGGGAGAGACGACGACGACACATTAGAACACTACATGAGGATGTACTAGTAGCATTTATAATCTAGGCCAGTCATGTCAGAAATTTAAATAGAAAAAATCACAGAAGAAATAATAGGAGAAATAATAGGAGAAATAATAGGAGAAATAATAGGAGAAATAATAGGAGAAAAGCCCTCAGGGAAATTGACCCTTTTCAGGCCCGAAATATCCCCTCTCCGGAATGGGCAGCCACCCAATCTGCTTGCCATCGACGCCGGCAGTGCTCACAGTGTTGCCCCACCACTTCAAGCTCCTTGGGTGGTATCCCACGGCGAAGAACATGACGAGGGCACTGATGGCCAGCCCGGCAGTCAGCGCGGCCGACAAGACATAGTTGTACTTGGTCCACCATGCCAGACGGTGCCTCGGCAGCCAGTACATGAAGACATAGCACAGGATGAAGCCGGGCGTCTTGTAGGCCATGTTGGACGGGGCCCAGTGCTGAAACCCCTGGATGACGAGGACGGGGTTCAACCACATGAGCGAGGCCACGAAGCGGAAGACGGTGCCGTCGAGCAGGCGGAAGCGGTCCGGCGACATGCTGGCGCGCAGTCTCTCTCTCACGCCGGGAAGGTACCTTGGCCCCAGGCCCTGGCCGACAAGGAAGACGACGGCGACGGCGGCGCCGATAAGGAAACACCACTTGAACAGCGGGTAGACCGAGTTGAACATGCGGTCGGACCCCAGAAGCCCCCACATGAGCGAGTTGGAATACAAGGGCGCGCCGTCGCCAGCGCAGGTGAAGCGGCTCGGCTGGTCGGGCGTACATAAGCCGTCGACACTGTTGAGGATGAAGTTTTGCGTAGCCACGGCGACGAAGCAGGTGATGACGATGGTGCCGATCTGGCTGCGGAACACGGCGCGAGGCGCAATTTTGCAGTAGTGGGCCATCTTCTGGTCCTGGACGTAGTTGTCGCCGTAGCCGGCAAGCGCCCAGCTGCCCAGGGTCTGGCCAAAGAGGAAGGCGTTGGGATTGTTGGGCAGCAGGAAGCCCGTCATGATCTGCATCAGGGATCCCAGGCCGAGGTTTGTGCCGGTCGTGGCGGACAAGAAGGAGAGAGGGACGGCGAAGACGAGGTTGACGCCCACAATGAGGAAGACGAGCCAGACGGGCACGTCGACGGGATAAATTCTGGTCCACACGATGGACAGGACGATGGCGCCGGCAAAGATGACTAGGAACCACCAGTCCGGGACCTCGCTGTACCCTGCCATCTGGCGGCTGTGCACGTCCATGGCGTCTGAGTAGTTGCCCTTGCCGTGGCGCAGGCCCTTGTAGAAGTCGACGTAGGCCCTGCCAATGGTGCGCCACTGGTTGACCATGATGTAGAGGAAGTAGACGGGGTAGAAGGCAAAGTTGGCACCGACGGTCAGGACGTAGCCGGCCGAGTAGAAGGGAGGCGAGTAGGCCTGGTACCTGTCCAGGTCGAGCCTGTTGTTGACGACGATGTCCTGCACCACGTAGGGCTTTCCGTCGTTGGCAAAGGCCGACGACGAGTTGATGGGCAGATGGCCCGTCTCGTACATGTTGGAGTAGAAGATGGCCAGGATGACGAGGCCGCCGAGCAGACTCCCGACGTACATGGTGCAGGTGCTGAAGAAGGGCTGGGCCAGGGCCGCGTACGAGCTCGTGGCCACGTTCCAGTCCAGCGTTGTCACGGGGTTGAAGAGGCCCAGGCCCATGTTAGACCCCGTCAGGACGGCGAGCTTGAAGTTTTGGGGCGCGATCCAGGTCATCCAGTTGAACTGCGACAGCGCCGTGAACAGATAGCCCGGGAGCCAGTAGTAGAAGAACATGGAGGCGGCGGCGACGACGAAGAAGCGATAGCGCGACACGGACCAGCCGTTGATGATCTCCTTTTCGAGAGGGTCGGGCTTGGTCAGGGCCCTGTTCATGGCGATGACAGGCATGAGGGTCGGCCATAGCGCCTTGACGGGATACACGCTGAACCGACGAAGGTAGCCGGCGAGGCCCATGCCCATGAGCTGCACAAATAGGGTCAGCATGAGCTGGTAGCCAAAGTCGATGAAGTCGAGACCGTAGTACACGGGGGACCGCTGCACGAGAATCATGCCGTAGCTGTTAGTCGTGTAGATGGCGATGTTGAAGGTAATTGTGGCGAACATTTGCTCCTTGAACGTCCACGGGCCCGGGTTGAGCGAGACTCTCGAGCCCAGCAGCGTGAAGCCGCAGTCTGGCAGCACCCTTTGCAGCAACTTCCCGCATGGGTAGAGTAGTATCTGGATGACGGAGTTGCTTAGATCTGACGTATCCCACCCCATGCGTCAGCTGTGCATTCCGCGTACTTTCGTACATCAAGTCTTTGGAGGTGTGTGGAAAGGCTTGCAGAAACCCCCCTCCTTTCCCAAAAAGAAGGAAAGAAGTAAGGAAGAAAAGAATGCTTACTGATGCCCGGAAACCGACTGTTGAAAAAGGTAGACATAAATGTCCCAATCACAGCCCAGCTTATGCCCAGAAAGTACGCCCGCACCGTCTCGATGGGCACATCAGCATCATCCACAGGGCTGGCCACCGCCCGAACCCCCGGATACGGCGACGACCACTTCATCATGACGGCGTCGATGCGCACATCGCGGCCGTACAGCTCCCCGTACCCTTTCGGCCCCAGCCTCACCAGCCTCTCCATGCGCTGCCGCATCTCGGACGGAAAGTTCCAGTCGTCCGAGTGAAACTTGAGCGACTCGACAACGATGGCCAGGGCTTCTTCCTCCGACATGCTGTTGATCTTGGACAGGATGTAGTCGCCCTCGCCGTTGGGCGCGAGTATGTCGAGCATCTCGGACGGAATCTGGCCGCCGTAGTCTTGTGCGGGTAGGGATTTCTCCGTGTCGTGCGTTTGCACCTTTTGCGTCGTTTCGGACATGATTGACTCCCTTGCTTTTCCTTTGTGTGTGCGTGTGTGTTATATTTTCTTTCCAAAAGATGTTGACGGCATTTATACGTTTCCTTTTGAAGGCTTCTTATTTTCTTCCTTCCTTCCTTCCTCCCTGAGTCTCCAGCATTTCTTTTGGAAATGGTTGGCACTGTACGAAAAGTCCAGTCTACCGTTGTGTCCAAGATGGACCATCACATCCAGCTTCATCGTCCGCATGGCTGGAAATGCGGGGAATCCCGGCACACATCCGCTTTCGCTCAACTGGCCGAGGAAAAGGGCCGTCTGTCCAAGAACCCGTGCTCGGATACGCTATCCGTCATCTGTGCATCGATGTGGCCACTCGTTGCAATGGAGTTACACCAGCCGCACCACCTGATAAGTCCCAAGCGCAAGCGTGGATCAAAGTGCGTGCATGTCCACGTCGTTGCGTTGGCCCAATCATGGATGGTGAAGGGCCGACCTGATCTTCGATGGATAGACCGATCTGACGATAACCACCCCTCTGCCGCCACAACGGGCAACGGGCAACGGGCAACGGGCAACGGGCCGCCATCCACCTCGTCAGACGCCACTCCTGCCAAGGGCAATACGCCTCCGGGCTCGTCCCGTTGCCGTTGCTGGCGTCCTTTCCGTAAGCCGGCCGAGGCCTTATGCGCCATGCGTTTCGACTTTTTCGACTTGCGCGCGCTATGTGAATTTCGTCTTATATTGCCACCGTACTGAACTTTATCGACTCATGCCGACTGAAAAGATGATGCCAACTGGAAATGCAGCTTCCAACTCCCATTGAGATACTGGTCAGATGCTGATTAGCTACTGGAATGGTCGAAATTCTTGGCTGTTCCATGATGAGAGTTCAAGTAATCCCGTAGCACCTCTTGGCGTGTCAATGACCTCGTTCGAAGGATGCAACACAGCGTACCAATATATCTCGGATTTCTTTTTCTTCTCTCCTATTTCTCTGCCAGCCGAGATTGGTCAGTTTCGTGTCAGTTCCGTGTCAGTCGTGGCCTCTTAATCATGTTACAGTATAATACAGTCTAATAAGTACAATGAGTGCTGATCATCAGTGTGTCGGTCGAGACTGGAATGCCCGCGACCCCTCTAATCCAATCGATCTTTGCTGGACTGTCGCGCCTTCTCCCCGTCTGATGCCCGCGAATGCTTCGCCGTGGCCGAGCCATTGTGAAGCTCATGCACAGTCGTGTCTATACTCACTCGAAATGTTTTCCCTCTCCAAGTCACTGTGGTGCCACAAAGAACTGCCCATGTCCAGATCGGCAATGCCATCGCCTCTCGTACAAGCCAAGCGACGAGCCACTGGAGAAAATGCCGGTGCGCCATGGCACCGATTTCGCTCGAACCACGAACGAATAGGGGATTGTCATGCCTCACTTGGATGCTGTTGCCCGAGTGCAGTAAACAGAATGTTTGCCAGTCAAGTAGCATCCACGCTGTCACGCTGAGACACCAAACCAGGCTCATCGTCTTCCAAGTTTGAGGGATGCCGAGCTGGTCACGAAACCAAGGCAACGTGGTGACTGAAAAGGCAAAGTACGCGCAGCAGACGAATGATTCCACTCCAGGCTCGACCAAAGTGGCTGCGGGAACGGTAAACTTTCTGGCTCGGAGCCATCGACACCGCCGCGCTGCGTACGACCAAAGGGACATGTCTGCCATGGGTTGGATGACCAAGTCACCCCAGACAATGCCGTGGTTCAGATAACCCGGCATCTTGGCCCTCCACAGCAAGTCACCAATCAAATGATCTTCACAGATGTTACTGGAAAAAAAGTCGATGCCGCTCCTTACGTTTTCGCCTTTGGGGAGCTTGGGGTTGCTTGCTGCCCTGGTCACTTGGTCGAGATGCGCTTTGCGAAACATGTTGCTCTTCCCTACAATACAGGGGGCAATACCGACCGAGTTGATGGCGCCGTAGAACTTGGCATGCGTTGTGGCAAAAAACATCTCATCAAGCCGGCCTCCTCCATGCCGACCTATACGCCTCGGAAACCCTTCGCCTGCTCTCTCTAAAGTGCCAGATACGGCAGCAGGCGGATCCGAAGCAGACGAGAGGTGGGCCTGAGTTTCCTCTGGCTCGGGCCGCGTCAAGTCTGCAGAGTCGACAAGCAAAGGCATCTGGTGAACGAATTTGTAGGGCTGTGCAGATTTACCTGCTGGCGCGTATCCCATCAGCTTGTCCACCATGCGGCCAAGCACCCCGCCAGCCACCCAGACATTGCAGTCAATTATCCAAACAATCTCTCCTTTGGATTCGCGGTACGCTCTGCTGATGTTGCGGATTTTGGGATTTGGGCCCAGAGCGTTGATGTGGCCTTGGCTGCCATGCAACACAGGATCTTGGGACTCGACGAGGACTTGAGCATCAACGGCTGGAAAGTCGTGGACCAGTCTCAGCAGCAATGGATAGGCTGGGTCTGTTTCCCTTTCGACACAGAGGCGGATGGAGATTTTGTCAACAGGATAGTCTTGTTTGAAGGTCGAGGCGATGCATTCGTAGAGCCTGGGTTCTAGACCCTTAACAGGACGGATGATGGTGACTGTAGGCGCATTTTGAGCAAGTCTCGTGGAAATAGGAGGCGGAGCAGGTCGAGAGAAATATCGAAAGCTAATCAGAAGAGGAGAGTCGAGTCAGCGTACGAGACATGCTGCTGCTGCACTTGGAGAGCTCGTACATTGCAGCGATACCGATACTTTGAACAATGAAGATGAAGACGGCCCAGAGGAGACAGATCAAGGCAACGATCTCAACAAAAGATGCCATTTTGGAGGGTTACTGGACTGCATCGCGTGTCTACAATGGGTGCAGACACTGAAATGCTTCCTTCCAGAGGCCGCCGGAGACGCAGACCTCTGCACCAGTCTGATGTGGAGGGAAAGTGCAGATCAAGGATCAGACCGGGCAGGAAGGTGGTATCCCTTTTTGCTTCGCATAATGAGGTGCAGTAGCAATTGTGAAGCCTGGCGTCGCCAGTTTTCGACCGGGTGGCTCGGAAGTCACGTAGTGGACCGCGAGGAAATTGGCCAGAGGGCGTGATTTGGGTCCAGTATACGGGGCACAATGGGATGGATACGACAATACAGATTCACGACGGAGAGAAACGAGACTTGATACATCTGTCAGGGCACTCAGCGAGCATCGACATGACGGAACGCTTCTGGAATAAGAAGGCCGGCTTTTTTACTAAGATCGAAAAATCGTTCAAACGGCAAAGCTATGTCGCCTTGCAGAACGGAATGGAACTTCTGAATCCCATGGTGCGCGGGACGATGCCGGCCCCAGCCGCCTCTTGTTGCAGACAACGATGCGTTCGCGAGACATTGGTGGGCCTTTAGTGACGATTAGCCGAGGGCTTGCAAAAATGGGGCACACGTACCTCGCTGAGTTATGCCGGCCGGTCCCCCCCCCCCTTTTCGCCCGCTATGAAGTCAAGTGTAAAAAAAAAGGCGCCAGCTTAGCAAGGTTCAAGCTTCAAACACCTTTTTTTCCCCCACCTCCAGTTGCGTCTATCACCATCAAAGCTGGTACTCTCCAGACTCGCAGCCTCATCTCATGTCTTCCCATCAACAACCCGATATCGATCCCCTCGTCATCTGATATCCCGGTGTCGAACATGTCATAGACAGGTAAGCCTCGGCCGTTTTGCTTCTCTCATTCGTTCGTGGGGTACTGCCCATCTACATCCATCTACACCTATCTACACCCATTTGCACCCTATCTATCTGCTCTTCCTTAAAGTCAGGCAAAGAAGAGTGGATAAGACGTCAGTCACTGCGATGATGACAACCTTCGTACGGTGCTTAGAGGAATTCCCGTTCATTTGGGCCTCGGTGAAGGCCCATTGATACAGACTACAACGGTATCTGATGCAGTTGAAAATTTTTTTTCCCTACCTTTAACATCCGCGTCTGGCATCTGGTTCCATAGATCTTGCGATTAGTCTGCTGACAGTCCGCCAAGTCAAGATGATTCCTGCTCGAAATTCCAGCTCGCAATGGCTGAGACTCAGACTGAACAACGACAAAATGGTCACATAATGGCAACGCCAGCAGAGGCTGGTGCCAAAAATGCCCCATTGCGAAAGAAAGGGCCCTCGATCCATCAAATATATGCCCTCCCTGCCCCTATTCGCACATTCCCGCTGCCTACCTTCTATCCGAATAATCCCATCTCACTCCTGGCTGTAGCCTATGCCTGGCTCAAACAGACCATTTTCCCGCCATCGGCAGAGCCGTCCGTCATTCATCAAGGCGCATGGTCCGACGTTACCGGCTCTGTTCACGTCAGCGATGAGAATTCAATGAGATCGCTATGGGAACAAGGATTCTATGGCAAGGGAAACCTGAGCCGTAGTGAACCCAATTGGCTCAAACGTGAGCAAGTCCGCAGAGGACAGCAGAGCGCGCATGTTAGTGAGGTTCTGACTCTGCAAAGGAGGCAAGAACGTGCCCAAGCGAAATGGGAGAGGGCGAGATTAGAGCAAGAAGCAATTCGGGAGACACGGTTGAAGGAAGCGAAGCTTGCAGAGGGCGAGGAAAAGGTGAAGCTTGAAAAGCTGCTCACGCCTTCTTCTCTGAATGTCTTCCTTGCACCAATTGGTCCTCTGGAATTGCTTTCACTTCCTAATACCGCAGCAGATCTGGGTCGCAGGAAAAACTCCAAGGACAACGGTGACGACAATCTATCTGTGCGTGCACCCACGCAGATCATCAATCTTCCTTCACCACGCAACACAGGCTCAGCGATTGTTGCGCAGAAGGACGCTGCGACAGCGGCAGAAGAAATGGATGAAAGTCCTGTCCAAAGAAATGACAGAATGCTTCGAGTTGGCACCACTTACCCCACCGGCTGCAGTCCTGCTGAAAGGACGGTCCAGCGACGAAAAAGTGTCCGCTTCTCTTGTGACTTGGAGGAAACCGCTCATGACCATGCAGGCTCCTACAGCCCGGGTCATTCACCCAACGGCAAGGCTCAGCAGCCAGCCTTGAACGGAAATGCCGGTTGTCCTGCTTCGGACAAGACGACCATGGCTACGCCGGTGCAAGCGGAGCTCGATGCTATTAAAGAGGTGATTGTCAACAGGGAGCATCTTCAGCTGACACCCGAGGAAGCCTTCTTTTTAGCGTTTGGCTTTGGGGCACTTGATGTCACAGAGCCGATATCGGGCAAGAGCCTTACGACACGAGAGATGCTCACGTTGTTTCGGCAACACTCGTACTTCCCCCCCAGGAGTGATGCAGATGGTGCAGATCTTGGGCCTGACGACAGGTTCCTCATTCACTACGCTGTGTATCACCATTTTCGATCCCTGGGCTGGGTCCCGCGGGCCGGTATCAAATTCGGCGTGGACTGGTTGCTGTACACGAGAGGTCCGGTGTTCGACCACGCCGAGTTTGGCCTGATGGTCATTCCTTCATATTCCGATGTCTGGTGGAAAGCGAGGGGAAAACCGGCAGCGGTCAAATCGTGGTCATGGCTTCATAGTGTGGTCCGTATATTATCTCACGTCAGGAAAAGTCTGGTGCTCATATACGTGGATGTCCCGCCGCCGCCGAAATTTGAGGCGGCAATGCAGACAGGCTTCGCGGAGGCGTTGAAGCTTTACCAGGTCAGGGAAATCATGGTGAAGCGCTGGTCAAGCAACCGCAACCGATGAAAAGAGAGAAAGTGGCATTTGCATCGAGGAAATATTGAAACTCTTGAAACCCGGGCAGGGCGTGTCCATGGTGCATATGCGTGTTACAGTGACAGATTGTATTGGAAATAGAAAATCGAGAGCGAACTTGAGGGAGGGAAGCAGATGCAGGCAACGACCACCGCCCCACACAGTTACATACAGACTGTGAACCGATGACACGGCGCGGAGTGCGGACAGACGGACGGGCGGAGGGGGCGAGCTGAAGTACAACCTCTCCACATTTGGAGAAACGCCCAAGATTGCAAAAGCCGAGGCTACCTTTTAAGGGTCTGGCCGGACAGCTTCGGCCCTCCTGACGTGATGGTTCAGAACGATATATAGCGGCTATCCAGGGTCGGAGAAGGAACCGGGGCGTCCATGGCCATGCTGACGCCTGCTCGAGCAGTGGCTCGACGCACAGCAGCCCGCCTCTGCCTCTTGCAGCAATCCTCCCGGTTCAGCAGCAAGACGAACTTCGCCAGCGGCCAGGCTGCCGAGAAGCAGAGCATCTCGCCGTCGCGGCCCTCGCCGAGACATGAAATTCCCCCGGGCGCCGCCCAGCTTGTGTGCGAGCCGCCAGGGCCTAGGTCTTCAGTGGGCGGCGGCCGTGGCTCCGTCACCATATCCTGGACTCCCGACCTGCTCTTGATCCAGGATTCTTCTTCTTCCGAGACGACAAGCAGCCGCCATGTGCTCAGGCCAGCCACGCTTCGAGACAACTGTGCCTGCTCGGCGTGCAGAGACGCATCGTCTGGCCAGAAGAGCTTCTCGTCAGTCGAGATAGCCCCAGACGTGGGCATATCGCACGTTCGCGCCACACATGCCGGGCTGGCCATCACCTTCTCCAACGAGATTGCTCGGTTTGCGCGCCAGAAGCACGAAACCGTCGTGCCTTGGAGCGAGGCGCTCTCGGGAGGCCGGCCTGCATCGCTGCCGACGAGACGCTCGATCCTGCGCCGCACAGGGGTCCGGTACTGGGACGGCGTGACGCTGGCGCAGCACGTTCGCAAGATCGACTACGGCGACTTCATGACGTCCGGGCCCGGACACGGACACGGACACGACCTGCGGTCTCGTGCCTTTTGGGACGTCATCATCGACCTCTGCCGCCTGGGCATCGTGTTCCTGACCAACGTGCCGCGAGACGAGGGCTCCATTGTCAACGTCACCACGCGCATCGCCAACATCCGCGAGACGCTGTACGGCCGCACCTTTGACGTCCGCGCCAAGCTCAACGCCGAGAACGTCGCCTACACCAGCGGCCATCTCGGCCTGCACCAAGACCTGTGCTACCTGTCCCCGCCGCCCATGATCCAGGTCCTGCACTGCATGGACAACTCGTGCCGCGGGGGCGAGTCGCTCTTCAGCGATGGCGAGAGAGCCGGACGTCTCCTCTGGCCCTTTGTCCAGTCCAGCTCCAAGCTCGCCCCTCTGGCCCTCGTCCCCGTGCCGTATCAGTACGACAAGCACGGCCACAACTACCACGCCGCGCGGACCGTCATTGACCACGACGAGACTGGCTTCGCCGGCGTCTTCTGGAGCCCTCCCTTCCAGGGACGCCACCAGGACCCGGCCATGGACCTCAAGCACTGGATTGAGCCCGCCCGCCTCTTTGACCAGCTCATCAACGACCCCCGCGCAGTGTACACGTGCAAAATGGCCCCCGGCGAGTGCGTCCTCTTTGACAACCTGCGCGTCATGCACGGCCGCAACGCCTTTGACGCCACCGCCGGCGGTGAGCGCTGGCTCAGGGGCGCCTACCTCGCCGCCGAGGACCTTCTCAGCAGAGCAGCCCACATGCCCGCCGGGCATGCCGAAATGTACAGAGGCCCTGAGGCCTGGACCCCCGACGCGGCCCAGAAGGAGCTGCGTGACGGGCAGTGGCACGCTGATGTGTTGGACAGGGTCAGGGCGCTCGATCCAGACCTAGACCATCTAGAATTGGACTTGGACCAGGCATCGCCCATCGAAGCAGGATATCAAGCCTGATGTCCTCAACACACGCGCGCGCTAATGCTCTGCTGTGAGTGAGGATTTTATCGTGCCCGACTGAAAAGAGTCACATGAGGCCAAAAGGCCAAAGCATGACAAATAATGAAACCCCACTCCCCCAAAAAAAAGTTTATCCAGAACCAAAAGTAAAGAGAAAAAGTGGCCGCATGCCGTGCTGTATCTGGTCGTATAAGATGACGGATGAGACTTCAATCCAAGTCTCTCGGTAAAGCAGGACTTTGGGTTCGTACATGTCAATGCACCATGCATTTGGAGGACGAACATGTTTTGTTGCGTCATTTGATATGGACTTAAAAATGCTAGCCTTTTACCGCTTAGTGTAGAAGATGAGAAAGAGAAGAGTGAAAAAGGGAAAGAAAAGAAAGAAGCAGACACTTCGCCTTGCATGGCCTTTCTCTCATCTCCCTGGACACAATTTTAGCTACCATTCCTTTGCTTCAACGCCTTCTGGAGGTTTCGTCTCCACCTTGCGACTGCCCACGTCGTCCCAATCCGTGCTTAGAGTGGTCCCGTTGCTCTCGGTGAAGCTCTTCATCATGGCGCGCTTCTGTTCGTCCGTTGCGTCCTTGTACAGCTGCTTGAAGAAGCTGTGCACATCGGACTCGTCCTCCTGATTCTCATCGGCAGCAATCTTGTCCCAGTTCTTGGGCCCGCCGCGTGCAGAAGTCGGGTAAGATGGGCCAGAGGGCTTGGCATCAACGGTGTCGTGGGTGTTCTCTGCTGGCTTCTCCGAGCCTCCCAAGACAATGCTGGCGGGGACTGCCTGTTTTGTATCGCGGTTCGCCTCTGCCTCTGCTGCTGTCTGAGCTGCTTCAGGCTGTTCCAATCTGCGCAAAATAGATTCCTCGTCAGCTTCTGAACATTTTCTCTCCCTCCATGCAATGCCTTACCTTGCCACACCCGGTGCGTCCATTGGTTGTGTAATAGTTATTACTGGTGTCTGCGCCCATTTACCTCGCTGAGCCTTGACGAGACGCAACTCGACCTTGTTAGGAGTCACTTGAAAGGTTGATTGGGATGGATCAATCTCGCCGCGTGTCTGGAGCAAAAGTTCCTTGGACTCGCCATCAGGCCAGACTAGATTGTCCAGCCGCACAAACTTCTCGTGAAAATCTACCACCAGCTTATCCTTGTTGGTGCCTTTGCTGAAAATGGATATTGACATGACGGCGTCGGTCTGGAAATCTTGAACCCGAGGTGGTTCGTTGCTGACCGAAACCAAAGCCTGTCGCGTGGGGGCCGCCTTTATAGCGGCCGCGTCTCTCGAGTCGACTTTGACATCGGCGAGCTCGTTGAGCGCAGGTAGGGCACTGACGGTCACCTTCCTTCGAGCATCTTGCGCGGGCAATTGGCGTATGGCCGTGAGACTCTGGATGCGTAAAGTGCTGGCTTGTCGCCAAGCCAGGACTTTCGCTGCTGTCTCTCCGCGGGGTCTGGGCTCATTGGTGTCGGTGAGTCTGTTAAAGCCATCCATCTGAGCCTCGAGCATGGCCGACGCGGCGTCCGCCGTCCAAAATCCGTTCGCATCCGTCAGTTCAGCCTTGAAGTCGTCCTTTTCAAAACCGCCCTTGATCAGGCGCATGGCGAAGATGCAACAGCAGTCGGCATTGGCGTATTGCCCCAGGCGGAAGTGAGCCACGGCACGCCGGTACTGGGCCTCCCAAAGAAGCTCTCGTTTATTTCGCTCAGAGGCCGTGTGAACAGCCAGTTCTGCGTCCTTCAAAGACTCGTCGTACCGGTTCAAGTGGATGAGGGCCTTGCAACGGACCAACAGCCACTTGGGGTTCTTGGAATGACTTAAAGCCTCTTTTAATTTGGCAACAGCCTCTTCCCAGTCTCTGGATTCAAAGGCTTGCAAGCCCTGCTCTGCCAACGTGATGTACGACATGGCAAGAGGGAGCCTGGGCTGCTGTCTGCTCTCTGCTCTCTGCTGTCTTCTGCTTGCTGTTTGCTGTCTGTCGTCCCTTGCTGCTTGTCAGTATGTATCGATGTTGTTGACGCCCTGATTGTCCTGACTTTGGAAAATGAAAGTCTGAGAGAGGATGCAGGTCGGTTCTCCCTCTTCTTCTTTGTTGCCTTCTTTCTTTCCTCCCTTTCTCTTTCACTCTTTCCCGAAAGACTGA
The DNA here is from genome assembly GCA_000731825.1 of Hypocrella siamensis. NCBI lineage: Eukaryota > Fungi > Ascomycota > Sordariomycetes > Hypocreales > Clavicipitaceae > Hypocrella > Hypocrella siamensis. The sequence goes on from JMQE01000321.1 coordinate 40,774, forward strand.
ACCATGTACGGAGTAAAGCTTGGAGTTGCGCGCCGCGCCTTCCAGACAAACGGATTAGTGGGGCTCTGCGCAAGGATGTGCGCGGCTCCACAGTAGGCAGGTACTGGGTGGGTACCACTAGACGGATACCACTAGACGGACAGAGAACATCCTAGAACTCAGCTAGGTGTTACCATCTGTGTCTCTTGTGTCTCTCATCAGCTTACCATTGGCGAAGCAAGGCTCTTGCACTTCTCTTGTAAGCATGCAGTATGTACACAACCAACATGAGGTTCCTCCAGGTCCCCAACACGCCCCTTTCTACCATCATTATCCTTTTCTTGGGCTCACAGCTCGATCCTAACCTCTGGATACTTTTGGGCAAATATCCCCAGAGCCTTCAATGGAAACTCAAACTTGTAGTTTGGATATGAAATCATGCAACTTTTGTTGAAGACACCTTCGATGCCTTCCTGTAGCCATTCGCCATTTTCTTGCTGTCTCTGCATGATGAGCTTGATGCCCTTCTTGATGGGTTTGATATCCGGATAGTCAGCCTCCATGAGGCCAATCAGAGCAAATGCGGTCTGCACCACCAGCGATCCCATAGCGTGCTCGTGATACTCCATGGTCTCACAAGCCTGTAGCAGTGTCAGCCGATGGAGCGACCCAAGTGGAGAAGGGAATGGCGTCATCTGCCAAAGAGTCAGTCCTACCTTGTAGCTCTCAGACCATCCGCCGTCGGATCTCTGTTTGGAAATGAGAAAATCACATCCCCGTCTGGAGATCTTGCTATTGCCATATGTCTCGTTGATGCTGGCCATGCTCTCGAGGGCAAACATGGTTGCGTATGTGAAGCAGATGCCCCAGCTACCATACCAGCTACCGTCGATTCTCTGATTGGATTTGATCCAGTTGGTGGCCCTTCTGATAAACACCTTGACTTCCTCGGTCCTGTAGTCGGGCCAATGTTTGTTGAAAAGCGAAAGGGCTGTGACACATGCCGTCGTGCACTCGGGATAGTCATACTCAATCATGATTCTGCCAAAGACTTCGGCGGCATTCAACATTTCCATGTACTCGCCCGCACGTCGAGTCTCGTACGACGAGCAGGCCCCGTTGTCATTCTGATAGAGCAGCAATGAGTCGACGGCATCGAAAATGCGTTGATCGTCAAGAAGAGCGGGAAAACCGCCGACTTTTTGGAGCAGGATGATGGCTTTGAGAGCCTCCGAGGTGCAGTCGCTGACGCTGTATCCTTGATCCTTGTTGCTGAACGGCCAACACCCCTTTCGTGGTTGTCGGTAGCATTTCTCTTGATCTGGGCAGTTCTCCCGGATCTGATGGCGTTCCAAGTATTGCAGGGCGCGGTTCAACATGGGTTGCCATCTTTGATCATTCTGGAGGCCGGCCTCGAAGATGCCCTGGATCAAAAAAGACGTATCCCAGCATTGAACGCCGTTGGTGCCGTTGCAGAGCATGCCTTCGGCAGTGACCCACAAGAACTCATCCAATCGTTCAATGTGTCGCTTTGTGCTGAAAGCGTTTGGTCCGTCCCGTACGTAGCAGACGATCGTGTTCATTGGCGCGTTGACAGGAGCGAGATCAGCGTAGCCGGTATTGGCATCCTCCATGTCAATCAACTCGCCCACCCAATCCTCAGCCCGTTTCTTGAGAAAGTTTGGTCGCAGGTATGGGTTGTACACATTGACAATCAGCCAGTTTACACTATTGAGCAACCATGTCTTGGGATGGTAATTGTCGCCCGGCGCAATGCTGTTTCGATGAGCGGCCCAGTCGATCTTGGCGTGTGGCTCAGTAAAGAGTTCATCCTTGAGACCTCGAGTCTCTTCGGACTCGTCGCAGCTCCATCTTTTCGAGTACAAGTATCCCATGGGCAGAAACACCATTCGGATATGAATCCACCATCGCCAAGGTGCGATGGGAACCCAGTCCGGCAACAGCCAGAGTTCCGGCGGCACAGGATTGACAATATCCCAGCTCACCACACCCAATGTCGCCAGCCAAAACTTCCCCCAGTGCGGCGTGTTGATGGCACCGCCAAGCTTGTGCAAAGTGTTGCGAGCCTTGACCATGACCGGATCTTGTGGATGAAGACCAACCAGCCGCAACACGGTATAATTTAGTGTGATTCCAAAGACGGTACTTTGGCCTTCAATGTGCAAGCCCCAGCCGCCATCTTCTGGGTTCGCTCTGGCCACAAGATAGTCTTTGATTGCAGTTGCGTATGCGGAAGGAATGGGTGTCTTGGTGACGTGCCAGCTTATCACTATCCCCGCGAGCAGGAACATTGGTCCGCCGTATTCACATGCCCAGTGACCGGATGGTTGTTGAAGCTTTTCGAAAAATTCGAGGGCATTTTTTGCAGAGTCTATGGGCGATGCGGGCTTCGGTAAGGGGGGGAGGTCCTGGTTTCCATCATGACAGTCAGCCCACCAAACTAAGACCATAGCTAGATTTGACTCTCTTCAAGGTGTTATTTTACCAATGGCAGCCCAAGAAAATACCGCTCAGCGTGAGATTGAGGCCACTTCTCGGCGTCTTCTTTGTTGGTCAGGTAATGCCACGTGTGACGACTGTCGTCGTCCTTCAGGCGCCATCGCGTTGGATCGGTTCTGGCTTCGATCTTAGGCTTCTCTGGAAAATCCGCATGGGCTCCATTGACCCGTCTGCGCGACTTGGCCTGGCCAACATCTCTCCCTGTGGCAGTGGCCATTCTGTGCGTTGCGTCTGTCCAGGACGCATGAGCTGGACGCGTGAGCTGGGCTCCGTCGTTGAGGTAGGCCCCCCCCTGAGCCCAGCCGCGACACCAGACTGGGCAATCCCGATGCAGGGGGGAAAAAAAGGTAAAGGTTTACGGATCCACGCAATTTGATTGGCGCAATCGCATCGCCCATGCAAATGACAGCCGCACCAGACAGCTGTCATGTCATTCTGTTGAACCTCCTTTTCACACCGCAAGAGGGTCCTGTATTGACAAGGATGGCATATCGTCTTGGGCCCAATACCAATGGTTCGCCGATTGGTCACCAAGTCACAAGTCTAGCTATACAGGCGGGTCTCAGCACCGGAACGGCCATATCTCGTATCGAGAACCTCTTGGAATCCGTCGTCGACAGTCTCATCTCTTTGGAGGCGCCAGCCATTACAATTTCGTCACGCAGAAGTCTGCGAGGCCATCGGAGACGCGCATCACGGAGACGAGTTCGATTTTCCGGTGGCACCGTTGGTGAAGCCCAAAAATTCAGTAGTCGCCGCCCCCCCCCC
>JMQE01000332.1:0-43830 GCA_000731825.1 Hypocrella siamensis
CCCCCCCCCCCCCCGCTTTCCATGCGCCTTGTGATGTAAGCAAATGTCTGTCGGCATTGTCAATGCCCTGCCTGAATAGAAAGAGGAAGGAAAAAAACAAATTTCAACGCCTTTGCGCCTCCGCGATGCCATGCAACTGTGGAATCCGATGGCTCGACCATGCCAGCCCCGCTGGACTTTTCCCATCAGCTCGTTTATACCCTCCCCTTCTTCCATGTTCAGTCATCGCTTCAAGTCCCGCTCTGCCGCTTCTTGTCAAAAAAAAAAAAAAAAATAATTGCCGAAACCGCCGTGCTCTGATGCGCCGTTGTCCGTCTTCATCGTACCGTTAAGCAAGGGGCATAATCTGAAGTAATGGGGAGAAAAAAAAGGGAAACAGCAAGTTAGCCCAACCAACGTCTTGTCAAGCGTATTTCAGTTTTTGTGAACAATTCATCAAAAGCAGGAGCAAATGAACCATAAATCAGCAGGGGCAGGGCCGAGATCGCAATCAAAAAACAACGCGAGACATGTCAGAAAGCGGCCAGGTTCCTCTGACACATCCCCACAACTTTTCATGACACTCATCATGCCGGGCAGCGTCCATAGTTGAACTTTGGGCGAGCTTTCGCCTTTTCTTCTTGCTTTCGCTCCTTCTCAGCCCTTTCTCTCTCGCGCTGCTGTTGTCTCTGTCTCTTGGCCAGGTCGGTTCGGCGGCGTTGCTCGTCCGCTTGACGGCGCTTCTCTTCCCGAAGCCTGCTCTGCTTGTCCTTCTCCTGTTGTCGGGCAAGCAGTTCATCTTGGTGCTTCTTCTCCCTAACCTTGGCTATCTCGTCTCTTTTCTTCTGGCGCTCCGCCCTCAGCTCAAGCTTCGCTCGCTCCCTTTCTTCTTTCCTGGCTCGTCGAGAAGCAGCTCGCTCCTCGACTTGACGCTGATGATCAGACGTCTCCATCTTCTGACGCAAGACGCTTTTCCTCTTTCTCTTGTTTGGTTTCTCGCCGGCTACACTCATAGCGGCCGCACACCAGTCAAAGGATAGGAGTTTTGGGGCAGGGAAAGTAGAGGGTTCTATACTTTTTGTTCGTCTTGATGTGTCCAACTTGTCCGCAGTTGGCACATTTTCGAGTAGTCCCGGCAGGGATCTTGTCAACAGCCCCGGGTGATGCGGCATCGCCTGCACTGGCCTTTTGATGCAGTTCCTTTTGCTGCTCTCGAGCCTGTCGTCGGGCTTTGTTCTTTTCGAGTCGCTCAAGCTCCTTTTTGATCCTGAGGAACCAGACATGTCAACATTAAGCCCGTCCATGAGCCCACAGCGTCGCAGCGACCTGTGGGTTGGGCGGTCGGTTATTTATGCACTCACCTAATGCCTGCAAGACGGTCATGATCGGCATTGCCTGTAGGCCTGGAGCTGTAGATGCTGTGGACAGATATACGTAAGCGGATGCTCTCAAATCCAACCCAATCACATCTTGCAGAGAACCTGGCGGCGACGGCACTGGTCGTCCCTCGGGCCGCAAGTACAGGTTGCGCATGCACGCCCATTTGTGCAAGGCTTGCGTGCCCAGTGGGAGAACCCTCCAGGATTTGGGAGGTCGCAGTCGGCGTCTATCGCGGACGACCTTGGTCACGTACTCTTTGATCTCTAGGTCTGCCTCGGTCCGGCGCTTCATGTACTGTGAGATGACGACCGCATCGTGTACAACCTCGGTTCGCGTTTGCGTGGTTCCGTCTGAAAGACGGACTTCCCTGGAGATCCTGATGGCTTTCTTGGGATGGCGACTGGATGACGTGAATCCGCTGATTTGACTGATGCCTTCATCGAATTGCGCTGGCGTGGCGGCCGCGTTTACGTTGAATCGGTCGTCCTCGTCTTCAGTCATGGCAACATCCTTATCGTCATGTTCCTGGGGGTCGGACAAAGTCGCCTTCTGCTTGTCCCAAATCTCCTTGATGCCTTCCTCGTACATGGCCTGTTGCTTCTTCACATTGTATGCGTGGCCTCCGTTGGCTCGTTTCTCTCGCTCCATGGCATCCGCCGATGTAGCGAGGGGCCCCTGCACAGCCTCGATGTATCCGCCCTTCATAGAGGTACGGATGAAGCTGAAGCCGAGTCCGTGACCTGTCGGGTCGCCCTCGCCGTGCAACTGCAGCATGGCCTTCTGGGCGCAGGCATCAATGAACGCCTTGGTCGTCTTCCAGGGAGCCATCTTGTCTGCCAACGTTTCATCCTGTTTCTCGGCTGCTTTCTTGGCATTCTTGGATGCTTTTGTCCCCCCGTCCTCATCGTCTTCGTCCTCACCATCCACATCTAGGACATCATCATCGATGTTCGCGTTTCTTGGATCATACCCGGCATCCTCGAGTTCCTTGATGCCAAGCTGCATGGCGTCCAGGAGACTGACCTCCTCGGGCTTTATCATTGCGCGGGTGGCGTTCTCGTCCGGCAAGATTTCGTTTGGCTTCAAGCGCCACATGCCCTTCTCGCCGCTGTCCCTGTCGTACTGAAGGAACTCTTTTAGTTTTTGTCTGTTCTGCGTGTCGGTTGATTCAGCAATGTGCTTCGTAATATCCGAGAGTTGGCAATTGTCTGTCTTGCTGTGTCGTATCATCCGAAAAGCCAGCATCTTCATGCGATTTTTAGACGCGTTCGTAACACGCCTGCTGTGAGGCCCTGGCACATCTACGGAAGGGAAAGTTTGGCCGACTACATGTAAATGGTCAATCTTGTGTATGAGCCATTTCGAGCCCTCGATACCTGTGGTGCTCCTCACGATCAAGAAATCTGTCCCTCGAGGGACGTGCTTGAACACTGGTGCGCGATACATCTCATTGTGCAGAGTGGGCACAGTTTCACCTGCATCAACCGTACCGAACAAGGAAAACGGGGAACGGTCTTCAGGTAGCAGCATCCGGTACTCGCCGAGGTCTTGTCTGGGCAGTTGGTCGTCTTCGCTGTTGTCCTTGCGTCGATAATAGTTGATGAGCTTGTTGCCCATGCCAAAGTTGTTGAGAACTCTCGGTCTGGGTTCGCAGTATTCAAAAAGGACCGCGGTCGAGTTATCGCCAAGACTGAGATCTTTGGACAGACGGAAGACCTCATTGGCCTTGCCCTTCATCAACTTCCGCCTATGATGTTGAGGCTTGTCGAACTTGATGGTATGGCCAGCGAATTTCTTGTAGCGAAACCGAGGCCGGTGATACTCATCGGTCGTGCCTCCGAGTTTGACTTTGTAATAAGGCCACGAGAGTTTGACAGCAGGCATGCTGTGCTCCACAGAGATGTTGCCCAGTGTGGCACGCACCTTGCTCTGATGATTCTCTTTCAAGAGCTCGTATGATTCGTCGTTTGATAAGTTGAAGCGCCGGGGTACGTCTCGGCCCATATTACCATTCGCCATTCTATTGGCATTCGAGTCCACGCGCGGCCGTTTGGCGCGAAGATGCACGTCAGTTTCCAGTAGGAGATGGGAGTCGTTCAGATCCAAAAGTACTCGTTTAGCGCCTCGTCGTGTAGAGTCCTCAAAATGATCAAACGTGGGTGCTGTGAAGCGGGGTATCATGGGCAGTCCTAGCTTGATCAGTTTTCTCTTGCGTGGTGGCTGTTGTCGATCGTCAGTCGTGTCCATCAGAAATTCGGCGTCCCATTCTTCATCCTGTTCTTCATTTTGTCTCTTTCGTTTAAGCAACTCCATTTCAGCAGCCTCACGACTGTAGAATTCCTCCTCAACCGAGTGTATCTGTGTGGGCCAATCTTCGCAAGCAAGTTGAATGTCCTTTAGAGTAAGGCCCATGACTGATTCGGTATCTGTTTCATGATCCAAATCGAATCTCAGCGTATCCTCTGATTCGTCTGTGTCGTTGGTGCCGCACTGGACCAAGCCCGTGAATGCTGTGTCCAACACACGTTGTGTCGCACCAGACGTTGCCGTCCCAGGAATACGGAAAGTCTTCTCCTGATCGGCCGACAGATCCAGGGTCAACTTGCTCGTGACAAGGCGCTTGGGTTTCTTCAACGGTTTCTTTTCCTTCCAGATAGCCTTTTTCGGTGGCAAGAGCTCGTTCCAAACCAGGACAAAGCCCCTCTTGAAAGTAGGCCACGTTGCCTTGACTAGGTCTTCCACAGTCTCGGCAGGGGCCGGAATGGCAGGATCTTGATTTAACGCCTCGTTCAAATGAGGTTCGAGATCAAAATTTATGGCAGAAAAGCTGAGAGCCGACTCGGCACGAAGTGGATCATCGCTAGTTTCGATGTCGCGGACGCGGGCAGCCGGTGAAGGGGGACCGAGGATAGGATCCGCTGGTGAAGATGGGCCTTCACCGAACAAATCATCTGCATCGTTGCTTGTGCCTCCATCGTCTGTGAGCCCTGGCATCTCCATTGACACGCTGACACCAGGTTCTTCTTCAGGAAGATCGTCGTCACTGATGTCCTCGAAATCTTGCGCGTCATCGGCTTTGTTGGACTGATCGAAGGGGGTGTCATCAAGTGTCAGTGGACGAGTCGAACCATTCTCGCCTTCTATCAAACGAGCTATTTCGCGATCATCAGCAGCATCTTGCGCCTTCCAGGCATCGTCGTCGAATGACGAAAACTCCTGCTCGTCAGCCATCTTGTGCGTGGACAGGAATGCGAAGTGCAGGAGAGCGTGGCAATCTTTTCCTCCAAAGACGCGAAGCGGTAGCTTGCGGTTATGTCATGCTCTCATTCCGATACTGTGTCTTCAAAGGCAGCAAGATTGAATTGGCGCGGTGTGCACAACAACGGTCACAGAAATAGGAAAGAGAGTTTGAATGTTCTCAAGAGGCAGCGGCTGAGAAGGCTTAGTAAGCATCCAGGAGCTTCGAAGGGGCGCGGTGTGGGGGAGACGGGAGACAGCTGCGAGGTGGATCAGATGACTAGCATGCCACCTGCCAGTTTGTGCACAAATGGGTTTGGAGGCGAGATTGCATGGCATTGCAACGAAAAGCTCTTGGTACCTCGGGTCGAGAGGCGTCAAAACCTGGCGAGCCTACTGCGGAAGCAATGTTCACACCTGTCCAAGCAAGGTCTTTGCCTTGTTGTTCACGTGTCACAGAATTTAAAAATCTATGGTCATGTGAAATAAAAGCACTGGTGCCTTTTCTACTTCTGAATTTCATCTGAACACGAAAATTGCTCCTCACAGATGCAGCGAGGGACCGTGGAAATGCTACCATACAAATTTTATTTGAGAATGCTTCTCATTATTCTGGTCCGCTTCGTCTACCTCTAAGCGTGGTGTCTAAAGGTCTCTAATGCCAGTAAACGCTGTCTCCAATGGTGCATTTCAGGAATGAGAGGTCGTCATCAGAGCCTTGAACACTGAACACGCCTGATTTCAAATTTGGGTATCATCCATCGCTGCCTGCAGAGCTCGTGGCGTATCAGACTCCACGCCGAACATAAGATAATATGCTACCGCACCGCAACAAGAAGAGAATGAGGCGAGATGAATGAAATGATATGCCAAGTCGTTACTGACAGCGGAGTGAGCACGGTTGTCTCAAGTCATGAATATGACAGCGAGAACGCAGGCCACCGCAGGCCACAAGCCAGCAGATTGGACCAAGTTGTGCATGCCCGCCGCCGCGCTGTCTTGATCAGGCCCGTCTGCTGTGGTTCCATTGGGCAATGTCGCGTTGACCAAGAAGGACTTGCGACCGTTGTAGTCTCCGACGTCGATGACGCTCTTGTTCAGGGCGGCGTAGGTACCATTGCCAACTAGGTCCTTCATAGCCGAATTGTTGTCGTCACAGCCGCATTCGGCGTATTGGGCGCAGCCGCAAACAACAGGGAGTGACTCTTGCCGGTCGGTAGTAGCATTGAAGAACGAGTACTCGTCACGATGCGGGTACAAATAGGCTCCGTTATCCCAACGCCCAGGCCAAAATGTTAATGCGCTGGCCACGAGAGCTATAGCGGCGATGCCAGAGGCCGTGGCTAGACCGGCTGCGAAAGGCAAGGCGGCTCCTCCGCCGTAGAAGCCTCCGCCGCCATATGACCGAGGAGGCCCAGTGCCTCCTCGGGATGTTCCTCCGGCAGTAGACGCTGCACCGGTGTTTCCGCGACTTCAATGAAACAGAGTCAGCGGTGACTGTAAATGAAGAGATGACGGAAACCAACGTGAGGGCATGAGGAACTCACAATCCACCACTAGATCCTGATGCACCAGATCCTGAGCCGCTTCCCCCTCGCGCTCCACCACTGCTGCCGCCACTACTGCTGCTGCTGCTGCCGCCGCCGCCGCCTCGAGCGCCGGAAGCTCCGCCGCCCTTCCTCTTGAATAGATCTTGACCATCCAACGGCGAGCTGTCGACTGTGAGGGGATGCCGGGGGTCGATGACAGCCGCATGCACCCCAGAGAGCAAAGTCGCTCCAAGCAAGGCAAAGTCGAAGCGCATGTCAGCAATATGGTGGGTCGCCACGTGCGACGCGACAGGCAAAGTCGATGGAAGAATTCGGGCTTGATTGGCCTGGGCCTCTGGCTGCGAGTAGGATGAATGAGGAAGAATAGAAACTGAACACTTGAGCGATGGAGCTGAGATGGGTTTGGGAAAATAAGAAAGCCGTTGCTCGGGAACTGATACAAGTTTTCGTCCAACTAGCGCGGAGAAGCGACTAGTTTTATGTCTTGGCTACCACTAGGAAGGAGCAACAGCTGGCTACCTACGTCCTTCTAAGGAAGGCATAGTGCGCCTCGCAAGGTCTGTGACTTGACGGACCTGACAGCTGTCCGCCCTTGGGTGGCGACGGAATACGCCATCTTGCTATAGTGTGAACAGCAGTCTGCCTAGGCGAAAATTGCGACGTCTCGCGGAGGGACTCGGACGGGGCTCGGACGGGCTTGTTGATGTTGAGTAGGTATGATCTCATCTGTGAATGTGGCGGCGGCATGCTTACGTGCTGGGTCAACTTCACTGCACATGGAAGGCCTTCGCTCAGCCTCGAAAATCCCCCCACTTGAGGACGAGGCTGTGTCTTAGCGTGAGCTATGGAATCTGTGGAATCATTCCCAAACTTTGGGCAGATCATTAACACGCCAATCAGTGGTCTCGTCATGTGCCAAAGCTCCAGTGTTGAAACCAGGTGATCATGTTGAGAACATCATACGCATGTAATCTTTGTTCCCTTCATGGCTTGTTTATGTGCACAGCAAGTAAATGGGCTGCGCCTCCCAAAGGCCTCACCGAAAAGTATGCGCCACGAAGCCACTTTGCTCCAGCAATGATTTATCCGCGGGGATATTGCGAGGAGGATCATGAATTCAGCCCTTGAAACCGAGAGACGAAACGGCAGTCCGTCTGTTCGGGGAAAATAATGGCAATGCATTGACAGCATGAACAAGCATGAATAGGGACAGGAACATCACAGCCCTCTCTCGGCAAGGTTGGCTCCGAAGCCCCGTGATCTCGGAGCCTTTATCAAACTTTCTGCTGGAAGCGAGTGATGGCGCCGAGCAAAATGTATTATCCACCATAGGAGTCTGATGACTCATCTTGGATAACAGAGGAGCCAATACTCAATACTCTACAAAGAAGAAAAAGCTTACTACTTCCGCATGTGATCAACTTGCTCAGGGGCAGAAACTAATCTTTCACCTGCAGTAATGAATCTACTGCAGGGTGCGGAAAGGTAACCAGCAGCACGTCCTAGCTTACAGCTTACAGTGACTCATCCCGCCAATCCTCGGCAAGTCTCGCATCTCCACTGGCCCTTATCCACCAAGCGCCGCGCCTGTGAGTAAACCGACCCATGGCCCTCGTCAACGAGCCATGTCGGATGCCATCGACAAGACGCTCCTCGCGCGGCTCCAAGCTCTCCGTGGAGCTACTGAAACCAGTCCGGCAGCTCCTCTTCATCACTCGTCCAGCTCACAGGTCGGGCGCAGCACGACCAGTCCCGATAACCTCGCTGCCAGGCTCAAGTCGCTTCGCGTCCATGCAGAGGCAGATTCAGACATTGCAGCAAGTAGCGGGCAGGCGACCAAGCCTGGTGGCAAAAATGCAGCAAACAACGAAATAATCAATTGGAATGACAGTGAACATGTAGCAGACGGCAGTAAGTCGATCGAGAAATGGCGGTAAAGGGGTACTAGACGAGCCAGCAAGAATGACGGGAACCTCCAAGGACAAGCGAGCAGGGACGGCGACAACGATGATGGCGACGACATGGAAGGCCTCTTGAGCACCGATGACGCTCTTCTAGAAGAAATGCTTCTTTCTTCGCCCGGGACGGAGCAAGGGCGCGCACAAGCTCCTCTAGATGGATCATCTGCTTCGTCTTTGCTCGCCGATGAAGAAGAATCTTGCGCTCGAGAAATGGACGACATCATCGCCCAGTGCAAGGAGGAAACTGAGCTTGAAGAGGCTGCCCAGGAGTTAGCGCTTCCCTCGATACCAAATGAAGCTCCGAGTGCACAGCCACCACATTCATCCGCGAACGTCGACGACGATAATCTGAATGCGCGCTTAGTTGCCCTTCGGGACAGTTGGTTGCCTAGCGTACCTGCATCGCGCCCGGGTGAGACGCCCGTTAACAGGCTTACATCAACGACGTCCTATACAGAAGATGACACTCTCTCTTGGTGTATAGTTTGTCTGGATGACGCGGCGCTACGTTGTCTGGGATGTGACGATGATGCTTACTGCGCTCGGTGCTGGAGGGACATGCATATTGGTCCGGGGGCACATTTCGACAGGACACACAGGGCGGTGCAGTTTACAAAGAGCAGGCGAAAGGAAGATGCGATTATGGGGGCGTGAGAAGCTAGGCCCGTCAAGTTCGAGAAAGAGAGAAAAAAATGTGTAAAAGAGGATACAAACCACAATGAAAGCGTCATTGCTCGTAATTGAGGGAGGAAAAACAAGACAGCCACCCGCTTCCACCCGCTTTGAATCACAACGCTTTGATCAATTTCTACCAAATGGCCTTCCCGATTCATCTGTCAGTGACTACTGACTCATCATTTCTTGAGTAAGTGGCTATGTCCTCGATGAGCCAGCGTTTCCTTGTTGATCACCTCGACTGCCATATGTCCTCGTATTCCCCCGAACATCATCCCACGTTGCGTTGAAACGTCGTCCTGTAGCTGCCAAGAGACTCTCTTCTTCGTCAATCTCCGCGTCCTCGTCCAGTTCGGCCATATTGACCTTTGGGCTGCGAATGAGAGCCGTGACAAAGACGATGAGGAAGACACCCAAAAAGGCGAACTGGGCCCAAAAGTCGATAATACCGAAAAATGGCCATGTGATGGTGATGCGGTTGAGAAACGTCGACATGACGGACGGTGTGCAGATGTCTTTGGCCTGCTTAAAATCCAGCGCTTCCGAGCATGGCTTGACGAGGTCTTGATGATGCTCGCAGGAGGGCTGCGCGCCCGGATACTCGGGCTTGTTGGAACAAAAAGTCTGCGTTCCGTAGATGGAATACTGTGGTGCGACAAGCATCGTGACGGCGTAGTTGATGGCGAGGATGATCAGAGACAGCATGACGGTCGCGATGAGCAGAGCTTGCGGAGCTGTTCGACCGCGACGAATCTGGAAGATGCGGATCCACAGGAAGCGGATGCCGACGTGGGCGATGCCGGAGATGCTGCTGCTGAAGAAGAAGAGAATCAATAGCGCCATGACGATGTAGTCGATGGGGAATACACGCGCAAGCTTGACAAACACCCAATTGAGCGGCTGGAAGATGTGGATGTGGCCCAGGATGTAGCCGCAGCGCTGCTTGCACACAGAGTTGACGGCCTTGTCGATGCCCGTGATGAGCATAGAAGTCCAAATGAGCACGGCGATGACCAGAAGGAGGATGCCGCCGAGCATCTTCAGCGGTCTGAGTAAGGCGCACAGTTTCAGCCAGACCTGGTATACCTTGCTCTTGCCTTCGCCCTGAGCCTCAGCAGCAAGACGCTCGCGCCGCACGAGCGTCTGCTCCTCCCTAACGAGCGCATCCAGCTCCCGGCGATCTTTGCGAGAAATGCCCTCCTGTCGACCTTCGTTTCGCATCTCCAGTTGGCGCTGACGCTCGCGGTTCTGCTCCAGCTGAGATGCGGTCGTGGCAGACAGCTGAGGAGCGGAAATAGACGGGGCCGATTTGATGAATGAGATGGGCAGCAACGCAAGGCCGGCACCCGTGTATACGACGTATAGAATGGTGCCCAGCGTCATCAACAGGCCCAGGGCAAATGTGAGGGCCTTCTCCGCATGATTTCGTGCAATAAGATTTTTGAAATAGTCAAAATCGAAGTGGTCCCGGCCACCGCTGAAGCTACCGGCGGGCGACGGGACAAAGAAGCCGAGCAGAAATAGTATAACGACGAAAGCCACAAAGAAGAGAGTATACTTGGCTGCGGCCCAGAAACGGCTCCGCCACGTTCTGCCCTCCTCCTCGAACTGGATCTCGTCATATTCCTCGTACCAAAAGTACGCAAAGGGTATGACGACAAGGCAAAGAAGAGCGTCGACGCTATACAGACTGTAGTAGACGACTTTGAGTGTGAGCAGTGTCTTCTCAATCCTGTCTGGTGTTGCCCAATCCTTCTTGATGCCCTGCGAGACGGAGCCGGTTGCCGAGACGAGAGCAATATCGACGGGCAGGAGCAGGACGGTGGCGAGCAGCGAGGTCAGGCTGATGGTGGCGACAATGCTGACGACAGCGGAGCGGTCGCGCCGTGTTTGCCAAGTGAGCGTCGTGATGATGGCAGCCACAAGGCAGAGGCCGACAGCGACAGCGTATGCAACCCATATTAGGCTGGTCTGGACGAGACCCGCGTCAGCCATGATGCCTAGGTCAGCATTCGCAGCGAGGGCCGGCTTCATCGCGTGGTGAATTTCGTGGCGCATGTCGTAAAGGGAATAATTCAGATATCGCCCACTGGGAGAGTGGTTTTATGGTTGAATCATCGATTGGGCGCGTCAGGATGGCGTAGCCAGTGGCCAGGGCAGTAGAACCAGCTTATCAGGGTCCGTGGGTGACGCAATGCCGGATTTCGCTTTGTTTGGTGTGGCGCGGCTTCGAATGCAGGACTTGGACTCAGCGCGACCAGACTGGTCGAGGGAGCCTAAATGCAGTTTGGCGTATTGACAAGAGGAGGGGTAGGCGTGGGTGGTTTTGGTTTAGGGAGTTCAAATCTCGATTCAAGGAACCTGCGGAGCAGCAAGCCAGCTCGGTTGGTATGCTAGCTCATTCGTCAGCTGTTGCCGTCATCTTCGAGGAAGCAGTGGCAGCTCGTCTTGTAGCTGTCTTGCTGCAGCAGGTGTCTCTGCTCGGCAATTCCGCATGGGAAGGCGAGGGAAGGAAAAGAGATGACATCCAATGCGAGATGAGGAGACCAGGAAGAGACGGGCGCAAATGCTACAGTACTTGGTTCCTGGTCGCTGCCACCACTGTGGTCGCTGTGGTCGCCCGTGGCAGGGCCTCAAGTCTCGGCGCCGGCAGCGAATTGATCCGCGCAGCTCAATCTGTATCTGGACCGCCGTCGCCTGCTATCGTCGTCAATCAAATGCTACCTCACCTGTCACGCCAACCGATTGGACGGCTTTCATATCTCCTTCGCCCAAGCTCTTCGAACACAACAAGCTTCGCGAGCCTCTGGCCGTTCAGTGACACGGCTTTCGAGGCTGACAGGTCCTCGAAGCCTGTCAAATTTGCACTTCAGTTGCGATACGCGTCTCTGTTTGGATGATGGTCTCGAAACGATGCAGGTGTATTCCGAGCTTGTGGCTCCTTCGGCCGTCACCCATTCTTTGAGCTTGCCGTTGACTTCTGCCACTGCCAATAACCTCGTCGTCGCCAAGGGCTCTCTTCTCCACATCTTCACGACCAAACCTGTTCCCGCCGAGCTTGACTTTCGATCCCAGGACCCCCAATCATCTGTCAAAGAAGACGACGATCACTTCGACCACCGTGTCAATGACGACAATGGCCTCGACGCATCGTTTCTCGGCGGCGACGCAGTCATGGTCAAGGCCGATCGTGCCAACAGCGCCAAGCTCGTCTTGATTGCTGAAATACACTTGGCCGGCACCGTCATTGGCATGGAACGAGTCAAGGTCAAAGACACGGCCTCGGGAGGTGAGGCTTTGCTACTGGCCTACAAAGCCGCCAAGATGTGCTTGACGGAATGGGATCCGCAACGAAACACCCTCGAGACGGCATCTATTCATTATTATGAAAAAGACGAGCTTCAGGGCGCGCCTTGGGAGATGAGCTTTGGGAACTACGTCAACTACGTCAAGGCCGATCCGGGCAGCCGATGCGTCGCCTTCAAATTCGGGAGCAGAAATCTCGCCATCCTGCCTTTCGTTCAGAGTGAGGGGGACATGGAATTGGCCGATTGGGACGAGGATCTCGACGGCCCTCGCCCTGTCAAGGAATCAACGGCCAACACCAACGGCGATGAAGATCATACTCTTGTCAAGTCACGGTATCTACATTCTTTCGTCCTTCGCCTACCATTACTGGAACCTTCGCTGCTACATCCCATTCACTTTGCCTTCTTGCACGAGTATAGGGAGCCAACCTTTGGTATCATTTCATCGGCACAAGCACCGTCTCTCACTCTTGGTTTGAGAGATCATCTCACCTACAAGGTGTTCACGCTAGATCTGCAACAAAGAGCGTCAACAACCATTCTTTCGGTCACCGGTCTTCCCCAAGACCTCTTCAAAGTAATTGCTCTTCCTGCTCCAATGGGAGGGGCTCTGCTCGTCGGGGATAACGAGTTGATACATATTGACCAATCCGGCAAGCCAAATGGCGTGGCCGTGAATGACATGACGAAGCAGTTGACTTCTTTCAGTCTGGTTGACCAATCTGACTTGGGCTTGCGGCTGGAGGGGTGTGTCGTAGAAATACTGGCAGCCGACGCTGGTGACCTGCTGCTGATTCTGAGTGACGGGAGACTGTCTCTGATTCACTTTCAGATTGACGGCCGCACTGTTTCTGGGCTGAGCGTGAAGCTGGTGACTGCCGAGTGTGGCGGCAGTTTGATGAAGAGTCGAGTCTCTTGCATATCAAAAGTCGACAAGAATGCGTTCTTTTTAGGTAGCGAGAGCCACGACTCAGTCGTGCTGGGCTGGTCCCGCAAACATAGCCAGGAGAAGAGAAAGAAATCTCGGTTACTTGATCCAGACTTGGCTCTCGACGTGGATGACCTTGACCTGGATGACGATGAAGACGACGACTTGTACGGAAATGGTGCCGCCGAAAACAAGCCAAGCCAGATGATGAATGGCACCACGTTCAAGACCGGCGAGGTCAGCTTCCGCTTGCACGACAGACTCCTGAGCATCGCGCCGATCCGAGACATTGTCTGCGGCAAGCCCGCGTTTGTGTCGGGGAGCGAAGAAGAGAGCCTGGCAAAGGGGGTGACGGCAGAGCTAGAACTCGCCTGTGCCGTCGGGAGAGACTCTGGTGGCGCGGTGGCAATCCTCAACAGAGAGATACAGCCCAAAGTCATTGGAAGGTTTGATTTCCCCGAAGCGCGAGGGTTCTGGACCATATGCGTCAAGAAGCCGACGCCCCTTTCGCTGAGTTCCAGCACGGCCATGTCGACCGACTACGACCCTTCTCAGCATTATGATAAATACATGATTGTCGCCAAGGTTGACCTGGATGGATATGAGACGTCTGATGTGTATGCCTTGACGGCGGCCGGGTTCGAGACGTTGAAGGACACAGAGTTTGAACCGGCGGCCGGCTTCACCGTCGAAGCCGGCACAATGGGCAAGCAGATGCGAATCATCCAAGTTCTCAAGTCGGAAGTGCGATGCTACGACGGAGGTGAGCGATTCCGGCTCCATTCAACGTTTGAGAATGGAAGAAACTTACTCGTACAGAGCTTGGGCTCAGTCAAATCCTGCCAATGCAGGACGAGGACACAGGCGCTGAACCCCGCGTCATCAGTGCCAGCATCGTCGATCCGTACCTGCTGTTGATCCGCGACGACAGTAGTGTCTTCATCGCGCAGATTGACGGCAACAACGAGCTTGAAGAGGTTGTCAAGCCCGACGGCATTCTCAAATCCACAAAGTGGTCATCAGGATGCCTGTACATTGACACGCAGCGCGTCTTCCAGTCGTCGCCGGGCGAGAAGTCTTCGGATGACCTGCCTCACGTCATGATATTCTTACTCAGCACGTCGGGTGCTCTATACGTAATGGCTTGAATGGGTTCTCTATTGTCGGTTCTCAAGCTGATGCAACACACAGATCTATGCGCTACCCGACCTGTCAACCCATGTTTTCGCAGCCGAGGCTCTCACTTCGATTCCGCCATTCTTGTCCTCCAACTTTGTGGTGCGAAAAGGCGCGAGCAAAGAGACGGTCTCTGAGATATTGGTGGCAGACCTCGGTGATAACATTGTCCAGACGCCATATTTAATTGTGAGTAGCCTGCCCCGGCTGTTTAGGTTTTTCAATGGCGATAAAACCAAAGACTAACGCTCGTCATTCAGGTACGACTATCAACCGATGATTTGGTCCTCTACGAGCCGGTGCGGCACCGCAAGGCTGCCGACTCGGACACCAAACTGTCGTCGTCATTGCTCTTCAAAAAGTGCATGAACCCGACTCTGGCCACGGGCGCGCCCGAGACTGCAGACGACGATGAAACGGAGGAACCCCCGAGATTCCTGCCTCTGAGAAGATGTAGCAATGTTGATGGCTACAGTGCCGTTTTCCTGCCGAGCTATTCGCCCAGCTTTGTTCTGAAGAGCAGCAAGAGCATTCCCCGAGTCATGGGACTCGAGGGCCTGGGCGTACGAGGCATGAGCACTTTCCACACCGAAGGCTGCGATCGAGGTTTCATCTACGTGGACACCAAGGGCATCGCAAGGGTGACTGAGCTTCCCAAAGACACCAACCTGACGGAGCTCGGTCTCTCGGTCAAGAAGGTACCGCTCGAGGCGGACGTGGGAATCATCTCGCATCACCATCCAACGGGCACCTACGTGACGGCCTGCACCAGGATGGAACCCTTTGAGCTGCCCAGAGATGACGACTACCACAGAGAGTGGGCCAAAGAGACGACAAAGTTCCCACCGACGACGCCGCGAGGAATTTTGAAGCTCATCAACCCAGTCACGTGGACGGTGATTCACATGGTTGAGATGGACCCTTGTGAGTCGATTGAGAGCATGAAGATTCTCCATCTCGAGGTGTCGGAGGAAACAAAGGAGCGCAAGATGCTCGTCGCTGTCGGCACGGCCATCTCTAAGGGCGAGGACTTGCCGACAAGAGGCCGGGTGCTCGTGTTTGACATTGTGACGGTGATTGCGGAACCCGGGCGGCCAGAGACGGACAAGAAGCTGAAGCTGATTGCCAAGGAGGAGATTCCCAGAGGAGCGGTGACGGCCTTGTCAGCGATTGGCGGTCAGGGGCTTATGTTGGTGGCCCAGGGGCAGAAGTGCATGGTTCGCGGCCTCAAGGAGGACGGATCCCTCCTGCCGGTGGCCTTCCTCGACATGAGCTGCCACGTGTCGAGCGTCAAGGAACTGGCGGGGACGGGGCTCTGCGTCATGGCCGACGCCTTCAAGGGGCTCTGGTTTGCCGGATACACCGAGGAGCCGTACACCTTCAAGATACTCGGCAAGAGCGGCGGCCGCCTCCGGCTGCTCGTGGCCGACTTTTTGCCCGACGGCGAGGACCTGTCCATGGTGGCCGTCGACGCAGACGGCGACCTACACGTCCTCGGGTTCGACCCGGAGCATCCCAAGTCGCTCCAGGGCCATCTGCTCCTGCACAGGGCCTCGTTTTCCGTCGCGCCCAACACGCCAACCTCGATGCTCCTCCTGCCGCAGACCTTGCCTTTGTCGCATCCCCATCACCAGCAGCAGTCGGCATCACAGCAGCAGCAGCAGCAACAGCAGCCGCGTCACATCCTCCTCATGGCCTGTCCCTCGGGTCAGCTCGCCTCTCTCGCGCCCCTCACCGAATCAGCCTACCGACGCCTGCTGTCCGTCACAAACCAGCTTCACCCGGCCATTGTGCCCTACGCCGGCCTCCACACCAAGACTCACAGGCAGGCCAGCGACCACACGTCGGCGTCAGTGGGCGTCGAATCAGCAGCGTCCTCGGGCAGGTCCATTGTCGACGCCACGGTGCTCAGCCGATGGAGCGAACTGGGCGCCGCCAAACGAGCCGAAGTCGCCCTTCGAGGGGGCTACGATACGCCCGCCGACCTGAGGGAAGATTTGGAAGCCGTCCTTGGATGGACGGGAATGGCGTACTTTTAGTCGTGCTCTCTGCGCCGTCCGTCAGCCTTGAATGATTCATTTCAGCGGAACGTCCATGTGCATCATCGACTCGTTGCTTTATCCCCTTCCTTTCATACCGATTCATAAATAACTTACAAATGGATGGAGGGAAGTGAATGGTCAGAGAAAAGACCAAAAAAACCAGGCGTGTGTCCTGTGCACCTGCAAAGTGAGACTTTCTGGAAGGGAGAAGAGAGAAGAAGAAGAAGAAGAAGAAGAAGAAAAGCAAATATAAAAAAAAAATTCAAGCTAAAAAAAGTTACAGACACGGGCATTTGGACATTCCAACAGAGTTAGATCCTGGCGACCAAGGACGCACAAAACCATGGTCACTCTCTTTTACCCTTAACAACTTGATAGCTCAAGATGAAAAGCTTGACAAGCAAAATGCGCATTCTACGTTGCTTTGCCGCCTCGTTTATCAGGCCATCATCCCTTTAGAACCTAGAGTGAATTGACCTTTGTAATCGTCATCATCACTATGAAATCCCGCTCTAAAAACAAGTTGCAAATGTCTGTCAATAGTCTGCGGTTCCATGACAACACTTCCAGACCACTTAGGATTGGCTTCTGTCTTTTCTTTACTCTTCATCTCACAGAGACACAATACTTTCAAGGGCAATCGCCACAAGAAAGCTGTGTACTGCAAAAGTGTACATAAATCTCAATTTTCTAACGACTGGTCCGTATCCACACCTCACAATCTCACACCAATTTTTTTGAAGTCTCGAGACATTGAATCACAACTGTCGGTTTGTTTGCTTTCGCTCGAGGCTTTGAAGAAAATTAAAAAAAGCAAAAAAAAAACACACACACACACACACAAGAGCCCGCTCAGGATATTCGGAACGCTGCGAGACAAAAGCTTAGCGATTGGGTCCGCGGCTAAGAGTAGTACAACATCAACGCAAAGGAACACGGCAGGAATGACAGAATCTTGAACGCTCTGAACGTCTATATCAGCTAATTCAGCTTCCAGCTTGGATGCAAGGCCAAGTGCCTTGGCGGCAGAACAATGTCTGTCAGCAGTAGATACATGGAATCGACTGGCAGCAGCGTACGCGTGAGTTGCTACAATTATTGCGTCAGTGGCTTCGGCATATGCCTGACTAACGCCCGCAAAATCGAAAGCGGGATCAGTATGCGCCTGGGTGGTATCAGGAGGTGTCCGACTTGCAGCAGCACATGATTTGGAGAGTTTAGCAAATGCTTTGGCGGTATCAGCATAAGAATTGGCGGCAAGACAGTTCTCCCAGGCTCCGTCATTATATAAGATGGCGAAATCGATATATCGCTTGGCGATATACAGGTGGCGCGAAGCGGAACGGATATGCCCCTTAACGGTATAAGAAGGTGTCCTGGCGAAGTCGGACATTTCCATGGCGGCGGAAGGAGGGGACGCAACAAAAGGCACTTTTGGGAGGCTTTGCGAATCGCGAGCAGCAGCATCATGCGTAGTAGATGCGCCATCTGCCTTTTCCTCAACTCTGATTCCGGCGGGTTTCGAGTTTCTCATCTTTTTCTCATACTGTGCCTTGACATTCGAAAACTCAGCCAAATTGATGTGGGCTGCTTTGATAGTTTCCTCGTGTAGTGCCTCCATGTTGACCGGAAGAAGGGGTCACGCCTGCTCCAGTACGAAAAGTGTCTCCTAAAGCCAAGATGAGCATTCTTTGATCAAGGTTTCTATTTCTTGATGTGAGTGGGTTTTTTTGGGGGGGAAAGGGGGGGGGGCGACGTACTCTTTACCAACGATGGTAGACGAGCCGCTGTTGCGGCTGAGGAGACGGCTGGGACGCCGCGATGGAAGTGAGGGGAAGTAGGAACGAATGAAATCCTCTGTTTCTGTTTAGATGTCCTTTTCGAGCTTTCCTCTTGGCTCTTTTTGTGGGTATTGATGAAAGAGTGAAGTTTTTGGGAGGTGTGGAATAATGCTCAAAGTCTGAGTTGTAAGGAAGGTTCAAGAGTGAATGATGGTGTCTGTAGTAAAGAATGAACGCTTTTGGCGCGAGTCTGCGCACTTTTCTGGGAGAGATTGTGGCCGGCTTGTCAATCTGGGTGATAAAGAGCGTGATGATGGCGATGTAAAGGAAGAAAGGAAGGAAGGAAGGAAGGAAGGTCAAGGAAGTTGTTTCCACGATAAAGAGTGAAGGAAGGTGCGTTCATGATCAAGCTTGCTGGAAGGTGCGATAGGAAGGAGCGTCCATGATGAAGTGTGCAGAAAGGCACGTAAAGGAGAGTCCGTAAAAGAAACAAGATACGTAAAGTAAAGAGCGTCAAGAAAAGAGCGTCAAGAAAAGAGCGTCAAGAAAAGAGCGTCAAGAAAAGAGCGTCAAGAACAGAGCGTCAAGAAAAGAGTGTCAAGAAAAGAGCGTCAAGAAAAGAGTGTCAGTTAAAGAGCGTCAGTTAAAGAGCGTCGAGAAAAGAAACGTGAAAAAATGAGCGTAAAGAAGAAGAAGGTTTATTTAAAAAAAAAAAGGCAAATGAATGAAGGTGGCCGAATTGCTTGTCGTCTTGATGTGGGAGCAAACAAGCCTCTTATATGCTCCCTCGTCTACACACAGTCATCAATCAATCGATACTAAACGTCTGTGCCCGTCCCGATCGGCCAACTTCAACATCCCGTCTGTCCTCTTTCCCCTCCCCCAGAGACCCCAGAGAGGGAGCCCCGCACAGACTCACGCACGGGCTCTGCCCTTTAAAGGGTCTCCGTTGATGAAAATAGGAACCGGGAACCCGGGCCTGTTTATTGTGGCGGAGGGATACTGCCGCTTTTTCTCTAAGTAGCTAGCTTTGGCAAAAAAAAAATTGGTTTCCCATGGCCGTTTCAGGTCGTGACAAGAGGCGCGGGACTAAGGGAGAATAACATCTTGAGCTTCAATTCACATGGCGCCACGATCGGGCCGGGCAAATTTCACACTCTTCCTCCGCTCCTTGTCACCTGTGCTCATCGTCATCCTCCCCGGACTGGAGCTGAGAATGCCGCTGCCGATGCCACCTTTGTTGTTGTTGTTGAGCGCCTCTCTGGCCATGCCCACCGCCCTGCTCTGAGGCACGTCATTGCTGTCGCTCCGTACATGCTGTGGACGATCTGCATCTGGGTCCAAGGATGAGGCATGAGGCGCGCCGCCCGGACTCGACCGTCGGCTACCCCCACGGCTGCCACCCCGGCTTCCCACCCGGTGCGCGGCCCTTCTCTCTTCTCCTGCTCGAGCTGATTCCGCTGCCGCCCGCCCCAGGTCCTCTGATCGCGCTGTCATCGTCTCAGCCCGGTACTTGCCCGGCAAACAGGCGTGGCCGCAGCCGTCAGACGGACAGCATCCGTCGCTGAATTTGCTTGCTGGCGCATCGCCGAGGTGGTTGCCACCTTTGTCGTCTTCTCCCTCTTCTCCTCTTCCTCCTCCTCCTCCTCCTCCTCCTCCTCCTTCTCCTCCTTCTCCCTCATCGACATATGCGCTGTGCCATAATTGCAAGCACGAGGCATGGCCGCCGTGGGCGCATCCGGGACAGTACCACCAACCTGACAGCCACATTTCCGCCTCGACCACACCAGCTAGGCCGCCACTTGCCGCGTCCGATGGGACGTGAGACGGCCGCTCGGCTTCGCGATGTCCACACACCGAGCACGGCGCCATGACCCTTTGACACCTTTCGCACGTCCAAACCGCTCCGGCACCAGCCGAGGGGTCGACCTCCCGTGGCTTACCGCACGATGAGCAAAACAGTCCCACCTTGACGCCTTGCTGTGCGCCACCAAAGATGGCTGTGTAGCTCTCTCCCCACTCCGGCAGTCCGTCCGGCCATCCCCGAACACAGAGGTTGCGGAGGAGAGCCGCCTCGACAAAGAGGCTCATTTGCATCAGCCTCTGGTGCTGCTGACGGAGGATCGCACCGGCCCGCCGAACATCGATGACCGATGCAGGCAGCAGCGGCTTCAGCAGCAATATCATGGCCGACGCGTGCAATGCCGACGTCTTGCATTCAAAATCCAACGCCCGCGACACGAGCTTGTACGGTTCGAGCGGTGAAGTCAACCGAGAGTCCCCTCGCCCGCCACCTTGCGAGCTCAGAGGATGCGGATACGGCGGGTCCTGAGCCCACGGTAAGAAGTCGCTCTCCACGATGTGTGGCCGGGCATCGTGCCTCGCCGGAACGTATTCCACCTCGTGCCTGCCCCCGGAAACTTGTCCTTCATGGATGTTCAAACCCGAGATGCTTTTATCCAAATCATCACCATCATCGGTATCGCGGGACATGAAAGAAGTCTGAGACGCGTACCGCTCGTCTGTGTTCGTCATTTGCGAGAGCATAAACACATTTTCCTCTGTGGAATCACCAGCAGCAACCTCGTCGGCTCCAACACGCCTTTCCGATAGTCCCTTGGACGGCACCAGCGACTCTGCGCTGGATGCATCGCTTGTCCTTCCCGACTGTTCCCGTATGAGCCCAGGCCGCGCAAACACATCTCCACTGGATCCCGTCCTTGCCATTTTTCTGGTTCCGCCCGAATCAGAGAACAGCTGGCCGAAGCTCCCATCTGAGTCGTCACGCGCTGTGGCCTTCTCTCTGTGGGTCAATCCTTTGCTGCTGCTGCTGCTTCTCTTGGACTTGGACAGGGGCACATCGATGGCCTTGGCCAGGACCATGGCTTCCTGCAAGTCATAGCCCTTCCTTCGTGATGCGTCTGTCTCTTCGGTTCGCCCGCTACCTACCGATACCGGTTCCGAGTCAAAGCTTTTTCGCGGGCTTTCCGAGACTTGTTCCAAAGCCCCAAAAGATCCGTGAGCAGCAGGCCCCAAGTTGAACCCCTCCGGTTCCAAAATGGGCGTGAGCCTTTTTCCATGCTGATACAGTGTTCCATCTCTTTCATGCGCGCCGCCGCTCTGGCTGCCGCTGTCTGCGGGACGTGCCACAGGGGTTGGCAAGTTGGACGTGCTCTCAATCTCCTCTGCGAGCAATGAGCGAATAGGATGGAAGCGCCCGTCAACATGACTTTTTTGCCCAGCCGGCCATGCAGAGGTATTGTCCTCATCCTTGTACGATTGCGACGCCTCAGCCCGATCCAGTCGTGTTGAGCCGTCACTGACGTGGAGTTTCTCAAAGTGACCAACTCTGGCCTCGAAGTGATATTGCGCGCGTCGCTTCAACAGAAGATTGATGGCAAAGGCCAGAAGGCGCCAAGTCTGTGCCAGTCGATACAGACGCGCCGCCTCAGCGGCCTTGGCATACTCTTCCATGATGACTGCCACTCGATCCACCAGGGGTCTACCCCCCTGAACATACGGGAGTTCTGCTACGAGAGCATTCATGTAGACATTGGACAGAAACTGATAGACTTGGACTGTTTTGGTAAAAGGTATGTGTCCGAAAGACATGGCCTGTTGGGATTTGTACATGCCGGTGATGTTGATGGACTGTTCCAACCCGAGGGGCTGTTTTGAGTCGTCTGCAAAGGAGCTTCCACCAGAAGGTGGTGTCGTGCTCAGAGGTATGCTGCCGCCGCCGCGTCCGCTGAGTCGCCGCTTGTGAGTGACCTTTCGACGAGGGCCCAGAAAGTTGCCCAATCCATCATCTTCTGAGTCGCTTCGGCTGACGCTCAGGCCTGCGATGCTGAGGCTTGAGCTAAACGTGGCTCGGTGCATGAGCTCAGCTCCGTGACGACCCGAAAGCCGCGGTCGATGTGGTTGCGAGCGCTCGTCAAGAAGCATGAGTGCGTCCCCCCTTGATGAGAATGCCATGGCAGAAGTGGACTGGCGATCGGTGACCCTACGCGCGAATGCCACGTCACGCTGGTTGAAATTTCCATCCTGCCCAACAGACCACAACAGATCCTGGTCCTGCCAGGCAAGGGCCGATGGGCACGCCTCGTAGTTCTCCATTTCCTTGTATGGCATGGACGGCCGCGCAAGGTCCCAAATGTGGACGGCCGGTGTACCATATCTGCGATAGCCCGTCTCGTCATAGGTGACTGCAATCTGCGCCACGCGGCGAGCCTGCGTGCTCGCAGACCAGAGAGCAGGCCGCCATGCGACAGCTGCTACTGGCGCTGGCGTCGAAATGGTGTACTTGGGCTTTTGGCGCTTGGTCGCCGTGTCACTCAGGTCCCAAACATGAATCTTGGTGTCCCAACCGGCGCTGACCAAGTGATCTCCGTCGGGATGCCACGAAATGGCCGAGCACACCTTTTCGTGCGCATTTATCCTCAGAAGTGGCCTGGCCGGCTGACGAACGTCCCATTTCATCATGACGCCGCTGTCCGTGCAGCATGCCATCTCGTGGCCCCTTTTAGGAGACCACTTGAGTTGTCGAATCGGATCAATGCATCGGAGTGGCGCGAATCGCTGTCGAAAGGTAATACCGTGTCTCGCGGGCATGGCGGCGTCAGAATCAAAGACGCGAGCCGTTCCGTCCTGGCCCCCCGTCAACAGCCAAGTACGCCGATGCGGATTGATGTCCAAGCCGTTCATTTGCCGCGAGTCCTCGTGCATCAAGATGTATTCAAACGGCTCTCCGGCATCACCAGCACCCAGGCGCGTCAAATCATAGGAAAAGACCTTGCCACTCGCGCACGCGGTGTATATGACGGAGCCGCTGTGCCACTTGACATCTCGGATGTTGAGCTGGTCGGAAACAAGGTTCGGCCTTGGGCCGGTGGCCTGTCTCGTCATGATCGCGGCCCGCACGTCAATGCCGTCGTTGAAGATGAAGCCAGGACTCGCGGGATCGTCGAGCAGTATCGTCTTGAGAATATGAGGCCCTCCCAGGATGACGGCGCGCCGGTCCGGCGAAATGTCAAAGCACGATGTCGGAACGCCAGCTGAGTAGACTGCGTCCTGCGACCTGGACGGGCGATACGAGACGGGTGTTGGCGTCGTCGTTCCGGCAATCGAGGACAAGTCGCCCGTCGCCGAGTCGGGCGCCGCCTTGCCCAAAAGCTTGCGCATAATCTTGGACTCGCGGTTGTACATTTTGGCGGGCCGGAACGAGGATGCAGAGGGGCCATGGAGGGCTATCTGAGCCGATCTCGGTGCGAATGCATACGTGCGCCGCAAAGCTGCAATCAGAGGTTGCCCAGGTCGAGACTTCGTGAAGTCGCGCTGTGGCGAGGCCAAGGGGAGGAGCTGTTGGGCTCAGCACAGCTGTCGCTTGGCGGTAACCCACACTATTGTACATACATGCCCCACTACGTCATGGGACGCTTCGGATGAGTGATGCCCTGCGTCTCATTGGTGCCCGGACTGCAGCCAAACAGGCAACCAGGCAACCCTAAAGGCTTTGATGTTGAACCGCTGGCTTACAACTATCTGACAGTTCAATAAGTTTCCGCGTTTCTGTACAGCTGCAATAATGTGCATGCTCGCCCATTGCTTCAGTTGATTGGACTCCGGATCATGTCTGGCAAGCCTCAAGAGTCCCAGGCCGAGATGCCGCTTCGACAAGTGACCGCAAAGCTCGTATCTCGTGACAACCAACTCAACTACAAGTGTGTCCCGTCTGAGTGAGCCGGAGGTGATTCTCTTTGTATCTCTTCTTTTCTTTTTCTGTTCGCCTCTATTTATGAGTTTTAATTCCTGGTCCAAGAGCCAAAGTTCAGGCACACTCGAGCTGGTGGTCTCTATATCCGCGACCTATATCCGCTGTAATGGTTGTCTTGAGCCGTCACATAACAAACAATGGTACGACTCTGTCATAGCAGACCACATAAGGACCAGCCTTCGCCCTAATTATAAAGATTATTCAACGTAAGGACACCATAAGAAGCTGCCCTATTGTCAAAAAAAAAAGCCCCCCAAGACTTCAGCGCCATGACTGTGCAAAGGAAGCCGTTCTTAAGGATCAAGAAAAGAAGGAAAAGAAAAGTTTTGTGTCGAAAGTCGTCGGTTCTCTCGAATAATCAGCTCGTAATTGGGCCTTCAGGGGTCACCCATTCTTATTCTTTTTTGGGGTCAGTCGCTAATAAAACCACAAGAGAAAAGAAGAAGACCTACCTCATTATTGACATGTGTACGGTGCCGACATAGCTCGCCTCCCACGACCCAGCACATCGGCGACAGGGACATTTTGTCCCTTCTATTTTTATTTCTAGCTTTATCAAGTACACTCGCTTTGACGCCAATGCTCATTCAGCATCATTCTTCGCCGCTGGGCTGCGACTCCGACTCCGTTGTCTCCTTCCGCTAGGCCTGCCCCCGCGAGCGCCCTTGCCAGGCGGCGGCCTTACAAACGCAAAGTCCACATAGATGGTCTGATCCAAGAGCTTCGTGTTGTGCGCTCCGTCAATCGCTGCTCGGGCTTCTTCCAGCGTGGCGTATTCGATCAACGCATAGCCCTGCCCAGAAAATTTCAGTCAGGTCTTCATTGGGAGAGGTTCATCTTCCGCCTTGCCCACCGTACCTTGACGTAGCCGCTTCTGCGGTCCAGATTGAGATGCAAATTCTTAATTTCACCGTAGTCTCCGAATTTGTCTTGTATGGCTTCCTCGTCGGCCTCTTCGTTGACGTTGGTCACAATGATGATCCATCCTTCGATGGATCGAACGGCCGTGGCTTTGGTGTGGGTTTGCATTTCCTCGTTGCGAGCGGGAGGAGGGGACGCGGCCCGATCGACGTCCATGTCTACGTCGGCCATGGCGGGCGGGAGAAAGGGTTTTTTGCTATAGTGACGTTGGAAGTCAATGGTGGATTTATGAAGCACCTTGTATGGAGCAACTTGTCCAGGTTCGCGACAGAGGTTTTCTGCCTTTCATTGGATACTTCGCGGGGGAGCTTCGATGGTCACGTGAGCAAAGGCTTTTGAAAATCACAGACGTACCACAACATGGGTCTGTCGGCTCTACATTTGCATTTTGGCTGCGGCAGATCTATGTATTTTGGTTTTTAACGCCTCGTCTGGGCTCGTTTACGGCGTTAGCTTTCAGGTGATTGTCTACGAGAGGTCGAGCCATTTTCACTTT
Source organism: Hypocrella siamensis (assembly GCA_000731825.1). Classification (NCBI taxonomy): domain Eukaryota; kingdom Fungi; phylum Ascomycota; class Sordariomycetes; order Hypocreales; family Clavicipitaceae; genus Hypocrella; species Hypocrella siamensis. Next base: position 25,208 of record JMQE01000332.1, read on the forward strand.
CAAACACTTAGCCAGGTTCGGTTCCGTCACTATCTTGCAATCCCAGCTCGTCCGATCACGGGAACGGCTGCCAAGCATTACAGGAGCAGGACTGGACAAATCACCAATAATATCGTGAAGCTTCTCGTGAACGATCGATGTTGGATTGATAAACGACACCAGACGCCGAGTTGGGCTACCGCGCATCGTCGCAACCACTGAATTTTCTTCACGCAAGGCGCTCAGCCAATCTAGCAACCCGACTTCGTCCCAGTATGCATTTCTCAAATTTCCAGATCAGTCATGAAAGGATGTTGCGTGTAGTCCTGTTGCTCAATCGTAACCACCATTCTGTCCACCAATTGTCTGTACCGCGTTCTTCACGAACCGGGGTTGGGGTTCATCTATACCGACTTGTCAATATTATCGGCCAGTGATGGGCGCTCTCTGCGGCATTGCGATCTTGGCTCACCTTTCTCTTGCCACCGGTGAGGGTTACATTGACAAATCGTCGGGTGTACTTGAGTCGCTTGAGGGCACGGCCCTTGGGAACCTTGGGCTTCTCTTGAGGTTCAACCTATTCGCAAAGGACGGACAGTCAGTCACTAACTTTTCACGATGATCGAAAGGAGGTTCTCGTCTCGCTGAGCTGCGTCGGGTGAAGTCGTACTTTGGGGGTCTGAGACTTGACCTTGCCTGCGAGAAGGGTGAAAATTCAGTCCTTGTTCTCAGAGTTCGACGAGAAGTTGAGTCGGGAGAGACAGCAACGTACCGGCACGGGCAAGAGATCCGTGAACTTTACCCATGATGATGGATTACGTTTGGCGATGGGATGAGGATAGAGAATCAACGCACTGAGCCGCGTACAGAAGAATTTTGGGGTAATTTGGCACAAAGGGTTGTGCGAGAAGCAACGCTCACGTGAAAGAATGGACCCCGTGGCGACCGGCTGCCCTGCCGGAAAAAACATTGTCGCCGTGCCGTCCGATGAGAGGCACGTGCTATATTACATAAGCGCTTTAGGCCCGCTTCCGCTCCTGATGACGGTGGGCCGGGAAGAAACAGGTTTTCAAAGCGAAGAACAAAGACTTCTAATCGCAAATCAGAATGTCCATGCTGGGAAAGAAATTATCATTTCTTAGATTCCCAGAAATGATACTTTCTTAGAGGCGTCTCAGTCAATTTCTTGACTCTATCATTAGGGCTGTTATTCCGCCTGCATTCTGACGCGAACGATGCATCTCGCCGGTACATGTGTGGCTCCACTTTTCCACCTCTCGAAAACCAAAACCGTCTTGATGCTGCTTATCAGCTAAGACGAATGCATATGTAAGTGAAGCAAGGTCCAAAGGAGGAAATCACGCTCCTAGGGAAAAGAAAAAGAAAAAGAAGCAAGACATAGGCAGGTCCACCCAACAGGTAATGTCGACTGGAACGAAGCAGACCAACAAGTGTCTGGTGCTCCCTTGGCGACGGTCGAGTAGGACAAGTCGCAAGCCCGGCACCTTTGCAAAACGTTGACGTCACCGAGCATGTTTTTTTTTTTACTCGGCATGCGTCGTCACAAAGCCTAGTATAAGTTCCGCAGCCACTGCTCACGCGAGCAGCTACCAACCCCCTCCATGGCTGATCCGACACTTTAATTTTCCTCGTAAATTCAAATCTTTCTGAACTAAATCGCAAGCGATGACCTTGAGCGACTAAGTTTTAACGAAGCGTGCAGAACTGTCGCTGCAAAAGCTTACAATGGGTCATGTCTCTCCGTTCTCTGAGCCGACGCCAGATCATTCGGCAATCACTCCGCACAAGGCCCTGCGGGAACGATTTCTCCATCGTCTCCCCAATTACACCGGCCCATACAACGTGGGATACATGGATATCGAGGTTCCAGCGCGGAATCCGAGACCAGTATCCGACTTGAAGCGCTCCGGCAAGCCTGTTTTGCGGCTCGACACGGTCTTAATGGGTGTTTACTACCCTTGCGACTTGACCAAGAGCATCCAGGCCTCCGGCGGTGCACACAAGTTACGTCGGGTCAACTGGATGCCTGGGCCCAGAATCGCCACTTCGAAAGGTTACGCCAAGTTTCTCAACATCCCGGCCGCACCAGTGACTGGTTACTTGGCTTGCACGACACTCTTTACTAAGTTACCAGCTTTCCGAAACGCGGAGCTGGCTGACTATTGGGCCGGCCAAGCGACGAAAGAGCACGCTGAGTCTGATGCGGCGGACGTCGAAACTGACACCATCAACGATGCGCGGGACAGCATGCGACCGGGGAAGCCAACATTCCCAGTCATTATGTTCAGTCATGGCTTGGGCGGCTCCAGACTATGTTATAGTACGATATGTGGCGAATTAGCAAGCTTCGGCTTCATCGTCGTCGCGGTAGAGCATCGAGATGGGAGCGGAGCGCGAACATTGGTCAACCTGCCGAGTCATGTCGACGCAGCTGGTATTGAGTCCTCGACGGCGGAAATCGTGTCTGGAAACGAGAATCATGATTCAGGCGCCAAGAACAAGAGGATACAACGAAGAGATGGAAGCGACCGCAACCCATATTACATCATGGACTATATTCTGCCCAAAGACAACGCTCAAGACACCTCTCCAAACAACCCCCAAGGCGTTGATAACACACTGCGAAATGCGCAGATCGAATTGAGGCAAGAAGAAATCAAAGAGGTATTCCATATTCTCTCTTTGATCAATAACGGAAAAGGCGCCGAAATAGCGCGTGAAAATCTGCGGAGGAAGGGAAATGTCGGATCCAGCTCCCTGGGGCTTACGGGGGTAGATTGGGACGCTTGGAAAGGCAGCATGTTCCTGGACAAGGTGACGGCCATGGGCCATTCCTTTGGGGGAGCCACGACCGTCCAATTATGTCGAGACCCATCACTCACTTGGCTCGGCCAGGGCGTCATTCTCGATGCATGGGGTCAAGGGACTCCTCCTCGCTCGGACGATCCTACACACCTTGTGTCCAAGCCCATTATAGCCATTTCATCGGAAGTCTTCATGCATTGGACTGACAACTTTGAACGCGTCGTCGGCTTTTGTGAGGAGGCGCGCGAGTCGGGGGCTCTGTGTTGGATGCTGACGGTGGCGGGCTCAACGCATCTCGCCTTTACAGATTTTGCAGTCTTGTATCCACAATGGATGTCCATTTTCCTGAAAACCATGGTCAACCCTCTTCGCGCGTGTTATTTGACGACAATGGCGTCGCTCGAATTTCTACAGCTGACGTTGCCGCCGGAACACATCAAGTACCCTACTTGGGCCAACGAGCATTTACTCCTGTCCTCCAAAACACCAAGCGAACCCCGCGAGGCCCTGCGACACGATCACGCCCCGGACAAGAAATGGGTGGCTGTGAGGCTCAAGATCCCTAATGAATTTTCAAAGCGATTCAAGGCCTGGTGCAGAAGCTTGTGGAGGATGTTTGTGTGTGCCGCGGCGCATGATGACCAAGTCGGCGGAGGATTGCGTGACTACTCGCAACAAGACGAATTGTGGTCCCATATCAGTCCCAAGCTGACGGAAGTGAGGGACTACAGGAGCTCATTGACATGAGGTTTGAGAAAAAAGTTGGCGTATGGAGTTGACGTGCATGGAGTACGTCCTAGATACCATCAGTTCATTTTGCAACGCACATTTGAGCACACGAGGCTGGGCGCATGCGGCTCCCCCTCGACAGTGATATTGGAACCAAAGCGCAGCACAGCCAATATATACAAGGACTAACTATGGACCGGGGATCATGTATGAATGTTACTTGTGCCTCGTGACGGTGATGGTGATGGTGATGGGTGATGGGTGATGGGTGATGGTGGCTGTCAGGCTTGCGTTGATGCTAGTCGATGGAGCTCTAGAGTGATTGATTCCCTCAGCAGTGCTCAAAATCGCGCCCAGCCCATGTGTCAGGCGACATGCACTGCAGCAGCTGAGTTTTTGGTTGCAGAGTGGATAGATAGATGACCTGCGGATAACGGGAGGCGGGTGGGGAAGAGCCGTCAAACTCTCTCATTACGGGGCTACGTACGTGCTCTGTCGCGATGAAATCCCCGCCACCTCGACAAGATGGACCCCATCGAGCAGGGAATCTCAGGGAACTTGCCGTTGATCGCAAGGCCCAGGCCGATGCGATGGCCCGCCATAGAGGGGTGGCTTCAATCCTCGGGTGCGCTGTATTCCCCTTACAAATGCCTTTCCTGGTGCGCAACTGCAGCCTCGTATCATCTGGAAAGGATGCACCAGAGCCAAGCGGATTTACGTTGGACACGTTGAACACGACGAAACACGACCAGGAAGAAGCAGAACTTGGTCCTGCGCGCTTACGATTTCTCCGGTTCCATGTGCGCCTGCTTAGGTACTTATTTATATGCCCCTTGACATATAGCACGTACTCCGTATAGTGGCTGTAGATGAGGTTTTACGTAACCTCCACTCCCGTCCTTACGTGCCGCCTCCCAATCAGGCAGCGCATCAAGATCAATCCCCAGGATCATCTTGTACCGTAGTTCCCGAATGGCCCTAGGGCCGGGGGGGGACAATGCAATGCAACCGCTGGGCGGTCTTCCTTTTCATTTTTCCTTTTTTTTTCCCACACGACACGGATGCAGCGGAAATGCACAGAGGTCAGCTTGTATGTGGTTGGTCATGGACGAGTGAAGGTGAGACCAAGGATGACCCTCTTTCTGCCAGCCCAGTCGCGCGAACGTCCAGTCCATCCACCGAGCAGGGCAGGGACTCTCTCGACTTGGTCCTTGTGGGGACCACAGGCACAAAACAAGCTCTTGGTTCTCGTTGACATTGAACATTTCTGGCTAGCATCAAAGCACTTGGGATTTAGAGGAAGACCCTGCGCCCGGCCTGCCATCGTTCGAAAATACGCCGTGCTTACCGGATCGAGTGTTGTTGGGCAGGGCGCCCCGCGAATTGCCACAATTGAAGCGATGGGGGAAAGATCCGACTATAGATTCCCCGACTCGTGGCTTGCAGATGGAGGTGGCTGGCGTCTTGGTTTTTCAAAGCTGGCCGGAAGGAGCTAGCAGCCCTGGAGGCGATGGGCGATGGGCGACGCAGGTGATTGGCTGTGGCCCTCCTGGTACAAGGTGCAGCGATGAACAGGCCGACACGTCTGCAATGCTCATTGGTCGACAGCTACGACTGGGCGTTTTATTAATAAATGCATGTGAGGATGAAGAAGGATACACGCAGGCAAATGCAGGCAGGTCAGCCTGCTCCTGCCAAGGCCCCCATCGATGCCGTCAACCGCACGGAGTAGCATTATATCAATCGACCTCACAGCCACCCTAATAAAAACCCACGATGAGACCGAGGCAAGACAGGCACAAGGCAAGACCCCCTCTCACCGTTCCTAGATAGCCGTGTATTGTGCGCCGAGCCGTTGTTCGTCCGTGCTGCTCGTGCGTAACTTTCCGCGACTTTTACTTTTTTGTTTTTGTGGCCCATCCCAGCCCAGTCCATCTCTTGCGCCGTAACGGGTAAGTATCTTCCCAAGGTACCCGAGACGTGCCGTCGTCAACGAGTTACACGCCGACAATTGAAAAAGTCGGTCCTGCTCCTTCCTCTTTTCGATCAGAATTTCCCGCGTGTCGGTTTTAGATTCGAAGCAGGAACAACCAACTTTTGCCTTGTCTCACGACGCAACCGTTCTCGTATTTGCAGACTTTGATCAGCCCGTGTCTCCTCCTCTCCTCCCAAACGAGTCCAGCTGCTGCACGTTTGATGCGAGGTGGTGGCACAAGCTTCACGCCGTAAGTCTGACCTGCAGCTAGCTAGCTACGTGTCATGGATTATTTTTTTTTCCTTTGTTCATTTTGTCGTCGGGGTTTTTTTTAAGCCACGCACCCTGACCGTTGGCAGTGCTGATGCATCTCTTCGTCCCCTAGATTTCTGTTTCACGGTCATTCTTTCCCTTTCCTTGCTGCTGTCTGATCCACTGGACAGAGCAGCAACTCGTTTACCCGATTCACTTTTTGCTTCTGCTGTTCACTTGCCTGTTGCACAGTCGTGAACCAGCCTATGGCTTTTCGCGGCCCCGATCTCGACACTCTGTTTGTGCCGCATTGATTTGGGTTCGCTAGCTGGCTGCCACACACATACGAGTCCCCCGCCTGCCACTTGCGCTCATTGTTTGCTGTGAACCCGCTAGCCTTCAGCGCAGTGTGTCCTGTACGTTCGGCCTCATCCTCGAAACCGGGACGGGAAAAGCTTAAAAAAAAACTTTTCTGCTGGCCAACCTCTCAGCAGCAGTCTGAGACAGGTGATTGGGCTAACCATTTCCGCATACAAAAGAGAAGCTCATGCTGCAATTCGACTAGGCGCCGCTTTGTTGCGTAGCGCCGTTTGTGAAAGCTCTCGCTGTTGGCCCCCGGTTACGGTCAGCCCAGGCACACAATCACCATGGCTACATCTGGCACGGACAAGAATCGCCCTGGGCGCTCGAATAGCCTGCAGCGCATGTTGGCTTTGGAGAAGCAATTCATGGTAAGGAGGCCCGCGCGGAAGGTCCCAAAGATCTTTACTGTCTTTTCCTCTTTTTCCTTTTGCTGCTTCCCTCCTTATCCTTGTTGACTTGTGCTGTGGTATGTTGTGTCACTGACCTACCTTTGTCCGCGTCTCAGATTGAGAGACAGCAGTCACGATCGATCCACCCTAACTCTAAGTCTCCCGAGGCCACTCCCGCATCCGGCACCACGCCAAAATTACCCAGTCGCGCTGGCAGTCAAATACGACGTCCGGACAGCTTTATCCAGAGAGTCTCCCCGCGATGTTATGACGGACGACGTGATACCTCTCTTCCGCCTCAGCAATCGCCTCCTATGGTAACTAAGGCCAATTCATTCACGATGAGCCGACCAGAGCCCATCATGGACAGAGGGAGGAAGGATTTCACCTCCAAAAAGCTCTCCTTTCCAGCAAATGCAATGCCGCACGAGAGTCCTCAACACCATGACAACTTGACAAGACAAGTCTCTTCGGAGCCACCGAAAGAAACAGCCAGATGCCACTCTCCTAGCTGGGAGGCCTATGAACGACGCAGGAACGAAAAGAAGACGGGAAAAAAGGAGCAAGAGGTCTTGAAGAATGCCAAAGCTAAGCGACTGTCCAAGAAGCCGAAGGGGCCACCGCCAGCCAGTTCACCCAAGTCGTTGCAGCAGGCCATGGCACCGGCAACGACGGACGCCAACCGAGGTCGCCAGCGTGAACGAGCGGCGACGGCCATGGAAACCGTCCAGGATCCACCAAAAGAAACGAAGCCCAAGCCAAAAACTCGCAGCCGATCTGGGTCTTTTGTCAACATGCTGAGAGCTCCGTTCGAGTTTCGCCGCAGTTCACAGGATCAGAGCAACGAATCCACCAGTTTCATCGGCGGCATTAAACTGGAGATTCAGCGTTATGCCGCTCAGCAACAAGTTCTGGAGAATAATGCCATAGATGACGAATCCCATGTCCACCCTGCTCTGCGCAAGGGAAAGCAAGAGTCTCAATGGACCGCCGCACCTCTCAAGTCACCGCTGGTGAAACCTGGATCCTCGGACGGGACGGAGAATCATCGTCGCTACCCTCCTTGCGCCAGAAACAATCATCTCAAACCCTCGTCCATGATTTCTTTCACTTCATCGACTTCATCGACTTCGTCATCTATTCCAGATGCAAGCCAGGTGCAGCATTGGCGCACCAAGATGGGCGTCAAGGCCGCTGCACAACCTGGACTTCGAGTGGATTCTAGCCCCAGCTCGGAGAATGCTGGCCCGTCATCTCCTCGTGTGAATGATGTGAGGCTACGGCACCACTCACCCGAGCTTGAGTCGAAAGGATCGAAAGGATCGAAAGAGCTTGCTAGAAATCCGGACAAGATGGTCCAGGAAAAGATGCACATTGCTCGCACCGTCATCGATCAGGACAAGAGCCGGGAGTCGGAAAGGGGCACGTCAAAGAGGACGGAGCCGTACCCGCCTGAAAAGAGGCAGATGCAGCATTCCAGTAACAATGATTCCATCTCGTCTACTTCGTCGGGTGCAACTGGCTACAAGACGGCGCCTTCCTCGCCTCAAGCTCCAGAGCCACCACGCCGAAGTACCAAGAGATACCCGTGGTCTCCTCTGAACGAGCCAAAGCCCCCCGCCCCTCCTGCGAAGCATCATGGTGGTGATGAGAACGACTCAACAACGCCAGACTCGCGCTCCAAGCGATCCTTCTCTTTGCTTCGTGGGAATGGAGCCAAGGGCCACGCGGACTACAAACCCTCTCCAAGTGACCAAATGGAACGTACCTTCGTGAAGACGTCTCCCTCTACAAGCTACTCCATGCCTTTTCTACCATCACCGCGTCACAGCAGAAATCAGCCTACCAGCTCATCCGAGGAGTCTTGCTCTGAAGATTTCCATTACACATCGAGTGTGAGCACGCCGGCCACTTCACGACCACAATCTGAGCAAGAGATGTCTCTGGTTTTCAACAAGGGAGACACTGCACACGTGAAGCTGAACAATGAAGCATCCCAATTCCGATGCTCTGCTGACATTTCAGTCTATCCCTCGCAAACTATGGGACAGTCTGAGGATGAGGCTGCGGATTCCATCCAAGCTGCTGCGGAAAAGGTCCTCGCCGTCTTTAATGAAATTCCTGTCAAGAGACCGGGACTTGGTAGGCGATGCAACTCGCAATCGAGCATTGCTACTGATGTCAGCTTCGCACCATCGGCCAGAGAGCAACCGCTCAGGCTTGTTCCCAGGAACAACAAGACTGGGACGCAAGCGCAGACCCCTCCATCGCCGGGTTCCCGCCTGCAAGAAGCTCGCAAATATCCACCTGCCGTTCCTCTGGCCCGCTCTTACAAACATCGATTTGGGCCTCCTCCCTCTTTTCAGCTGCCGGATGACAGCTCGGATGCCACGGACGATACCTGGGCCCCAGCACCGCCCGCTCGCAACATCATGGGCCGCCTAACAGACTACAAGTCTACGCCGCATCTCAAGACGTGTGATCGGGAGCCCATGGACAAGGTGTTTGTGGAGTGTTGCTCCTGCAGATATTACCACGATTTGCCCAGTCATCTCTACGAGGCCATGGCGAATCCAGAAGGTGTGCTCAAACCTGTCGACAAATGCGGCTTCGTCGGTGCCTTGTCGATGACAGTGCGATGCTCGTGGTGCAAGCACGAGATGAGTGTGCGCTGCTGCTCAGGCTTGGCTACAACTGTCTACATCAAAGAACGTCTACACTGATACTTGCTCTCTATTTATCCGATCCGTCTTGGACTGCTCATTTCTGCTGTTGAAATTAGCTTTTTTTCTTGTTCCATTTTTTTGAGCGCGACCGAAGAGAGCCATGTGTGTGGCAAGGAGTTACAGCCCGAGATTGCGTTGTACGCACTATCTTCTCGGTTCTGTCCCATATGAACTGATGATATGATGATGATGATGATCCTGTATTTCGCGAAGCATTCTGGAGGATTGAGAGACCAATGTGTATTTGGAAACGCTTCGTCTAGATACTTGGTATTTAGGGCTTTGCAATCTGGGCCAATGGACAGGGCTATAATGGCGACCGTCGGAAACCAGGTACTGTCACACAAGGGAACAGAGTCTTCTTTTTTACTTTACAAATTCACGATACGGCAAACAATTTTCGGGAATCAGAGTGATGAGGCGGAGCTTGCTTCTGGTCCGTGACAGTAAAGAAGATAACAAAGTACACGTGATATACGAACGCCTCTTCCCCCATTCCCCCAAACTGTAAGCTACGGCAAAGTCCTCAGAAGCGGATGTGCTTGGGTGTTGAAAACCCACTCGTCCAAGCTGATTAAGCTGTCGTCACTAAAAATTAGGTAAAAATACTTCAACGTCTCGCCGAGCCAAAACGACTCCATGGCGTCGGCCTTTGCGGGCTCTTCGTCCCAGGAAATAGTCACGTCCCAGACAGCCGTGTTGGCCAAGGCGGTGCTCGTCATGCGGTTGATGCTGTTGAACATGTCCCAGGCCGACTCCAAGAGGTCCTGTCTCTTGGTGGCGCGATAGAGGACAAAGACGCTCTCGATGGCTTCCGGGCGGAGAATGTAGCGGCGGTCGGAGATGGCGCTGAAGCCGGGAGGGAGGCGGTTGTCGAGAATGAGGTTCTCGGGCGTGTCGTCGAGGTCTTGGCTGTTGGGGTCGGAGTCGGAGTCGGAGTCGGCGGCGGCGGCGGCGGCGAGGACGGCGTTTTCCCAGGCCGTCTCGTCCCACTCGCACATGGTGCGCGACGAGCAGGGCACCAGCTGGAAGGCCTCGGGCATGACGTGGTGCGGGCACGACTTGTAGGTCCAGATGCACCCGTCGACGAGCTTTTCAGCCACGGCCAGGTCGGCGGCCCGGCCGTAGAGCTTGCTGCCGAGGGCAAAGGAGCCGCCGAGGGAGCAGGCGAGATGCTGGCCCTGGGGCTCGAGGCTGACGTGGCCTCCGTCGGCGTGGGCTATGCCCGCAATCAGGATGTCCTGGACGCCGGGAATCATGGGCCGGAAGAGGTTGTGCCTGATGGCGGCATCGGCCGCCTTTTCGTACATGAGCTGGTGGACGAGCGGCTCCTGCTGGCGGCCACCGAGCATGGCGCTCATCTTGGGCAGGTGCTCGTAGGCAGAGGACGAGGTGGCGCCGAGGGCGAAGACGGAGCCCCGGTGGAAGACGAGGTTCTGCGCGTCGACGAGCGAGGGCCACAGGCCCGGGATGGCGCTCGAGTTCTGCTGCTGCGCCATGATGTCGGTGACGCGCTGCGCCGCGTCGTACCACTTGGGGTCCCCCGTCAGCTGCGAGAGGCGCGTGAACTCGAGCGAGAAGCCGGCGACCTCGGCGACGAAGACGGTCGTATTGGCGACCTGCCTCTCGCCGCGGGCCGCGGCGCGAAGGTCCCAGCGCGTGACGGGCATCCGGTTGGGCGTGTCAAAGGCCTTGTACAGCATCTCGCCCACCTCGACGGCCTTGTGGAGCAGCCTCGCGTCGTGGCTCAGGTCGTAGGCGGCCAGGAAGCCGCCCAGGTGGCGGACGTTTGTGTCGAGCGCGTTCACCTCGGACAGGTCCGTGTGCGTGAAGTCGATGCCGACGGCGGCCTCGACGGCGTCGTCAAACTCCTCCTGGAGGTCCATGATCCACAGCGTGTCGAGGGCGTCGACCAGCGTCGTCGCCCAGCCGCCAAACGGGTTCCGCTTGCCCCCCGACACAGGCGCCAGCTCGTCCGCCGTCCAGGCATGCCGCTTATACGACGTCCAGCCCTTGACGAAGACGTCCTTGACCGCCTGCCGGTGCTGCAGGCGGAGGCTGCGCGCCTGCGCCGTCTCGTGCGGCGACGGGATTTGGATCCGGGGATATCGCAGCGCCGGCTCCGAGGGTAGAGGCCGAATCGACGCCGGCGGGTAGTGCACAGGTACCTTTTTCCAAAAGTACTTGCCTTCTGTGAAAGTCCGCCAGCTTCCCCCTCTCTCCGGCGCCAGGCGCGATGTTCTCCAGAGCCAGAGACTGACGAGGCTGGCACCGAGCAGGATCCATAGCCAGCCTCTTCGCTTGGATAGCGTCATGGGCCACATGTCTGCCCTTACGGTGTTTCTTCTGTCTTCACCGAAAGTTTTCGTTGGGACAAAGTTTAGAGAGAGAGAGAGAGAGAGAGAGAAAAGAAGAAGGGCGGGGGGGGGGCTGGGGTTTGCGAGAGAATATTGCTATCATTTTTTCCTCCCCTCGCCGCCACCGCCGCCACCGAAGTATTGTCGACTCACGAACCGGGGGGGTTCTGTATTCTGGGCCAACAAGGGAGAGCAAATGATGTACGTGCATACCTACATACATTCATGTATGTAGGGGCCCAAGTTACAGGAGGCGTTCTGATAAGAGAGAGGTCCATCTCAGCCAACGAGGTGCTGTGGTGGCTTTTTTTTCCTGCGCTGTGTCACGCTGGCGAGCATCATCACAGGCCCCCGGGGAGGAGGGGGGAAAGAGGAACTGCAGCTCGGCGATTGGTCAATCAGCCACATGGGTGCGGTGACACGAGTGACGATCGACTTCCGTGAACCCCCTAGAGGACGCCTGGGCTATTGTGCTGTAGGTCTTGGATATACCGACTGCGAGGTTTCTGCTGAGACGAGTTCTTCTTTTTTTGCGTATGGGTTGCTGGACGATTGGGTTGGAGATGTCACGTCAATTACAGTTTGCCGGCGAAACTTTTGCTCCGAGGTTGATCCAAAATCGGCCGTCAAGATTGTTGCTTTGGTGGTTGGCGTCGGGAAACCTTGTATCTTAACAAAGATGGCTGGAGCGGCTTGACTTGGCTTGAGGACTATCGAGCGGCCCGTCCAGATTGGAACCTTTTTGTCAGATTAATAAAGCGACCATCCCCTGAATTTTTTATTTTTTATTTTTTTTAGTTTGCTGACGATCTCGTGCCTGATAGGGCACCCTGCAGGGTTGGTGTGGCCCCTGATAGAGATGCCGGGCTATCTTGCGCCACGTCACCTCTATCTCGGCAATGAGGTTTGGCGTGGTCATTTCTTGCTTTTTCGCAACCGGAGAGTTGGACGCACATGCTGTACCGAGTCTTCCGTACTGTGGGTTGTTGCATATCAGATCTCGCTCGTCTTGCCATGACCGGATCACATCATGGCAGGCCCACGTGGGTGGGAACGCGGTACTGGATTATTGGGCAACGGCTCGTTTGTTATCATGAGAGAAGAGCTGCAGATGGAATGAAGGAATCGGAGCGCATTGGATGCTATCGGCGTCGCTTTTGAACGTTGAACTTGGGGCGAGCTTCTTGAGAGCTCGGCAGGGCAGAACGGCCAAATATGGGTTATTGGGGAAAGCATGGATGAAGAATTGTACTACCTTCTTATTGCATCTAAATGTTGTCTATCACAAGCAAGTCTCCGAGGCACTTTGGCCGAGCGGTCTAAGGCGCTGTGTTCAGGTACATCGTTATGATGGTCATACCCTTCTTTCGCAGTCTAGAAATAGGCGAGGGTTCGAATCCCTCAGGTGTCAAAATTTTTGGATTTTTTTTTCCTTGCCACCTCCCAACCGGATCATTTGTTCCTGAATTTTTTCCCCTACAATGGTGATGAGTGAGGTTGCCAAAGCAGTTACTTTTCAGTTGTTCTTTCTTTTGCTAGATTGCGACTGGACTTGAAACACCTTCCCTCAGGGTGTCTGGGCCGCAGAACCGTCAACGACCAATGACGGTGGCCTTGTGCGTGGTTGATTGGTCATTTAATCCTTGGTCAGCAACTATCTTTCTATCTCGTCTTCTGCTGCAGCGCATATCTGCGGCGGGCCGAGTGCCAAATGGACCTCCCAGATCCTGCCCAATCGACGTGGTGATGGTTGGCGTAGATGGAGTTGGTGATAACATCAAATGTCTGCCACGTGATGAGGTGTCTTTTGAGGGCCCCCCGGACCGAGCTCGGTAATCGTGGGTGCAAGGTAGCACTCGCCATCTTTGCCATGCTTCCGTGGCCACACGGAACAGTCGTTATGATATCCTTTATGGGGACGCGAGGTTGGCTCCAACTTGTCCGTTGATCTCCCGTTGATCTCATGTAGTTGCGCTTCTGAATGGAATCAAGCTCAGCCGCCGCCGCCAACACTTTTGCGGTGGGTTCAATTGGACGCCTCGCCTTGAGCAGTCGAGCCACGTCTTTCCCCATGTCCTTGTCCTGCATTGGACCTGATCAGCCTGCTGACAACGTCCCCCCCAGTGCGATGCCTGTCGGATCAAGAAGTTGAGAGTCAGTCCGCCTCGAACCATGTCATGCTGACTGGCTGACCCTTGCTTGGCTGTGTTGACGGATGCGCCCAGTGCTCCAAGGACAGGCCAAGCTGCACCGCTTGCGTGCACAATCGCCGACACTGTCACTACAGCGGAAGGGTGGCTCGGTCGCCGCTGACGAGACAGTACGTTTTGCGTCTTTCTGCTGCCGCATTGCGTCGCTCTCTTTCCGTTCACTTTCCAAGGCTCACGACTGCTCTCAGATACCTCACCTCTGTCGAGAGACGGCTGCAGACTCTGCAGGATTTGGTAGCCTACAAGCTGCCCCAACTGGACCTCGATGAAGCGCTGGCGTCCATGGCATCCGTCGACAGGCCGGTACAGGCCGACCTGGACTCCGTGTCGCCAGATGAGCGCCAGTACTGGATGCACGAGTCCATGTCAGAAGCCGTCCCCAATGAGGCAGATGGCTTTGACTGGCAGGAAGAGGCCAATGACTTGGTCGACGGGATGGCTGCATTGGCTGTTGAGCCTACAGGAACGGGCTACTTGGGTAGGCCAACTGAGAAGCTGAGCAGCTTCATTCTCTCTCTCTCTCTCTCTCTCTCTCTCTTTTCATCTGAAAAAGGATGAATAGCTCTGCTCATCCGCTCACAGGGTCTACTGCTGGCGTCTACTTTCTTCGAGCCATGCTAGGCTGGATTGCGGGTAGGAGAGCTGAATCGATCCTCTCTCCGCCCACCACAGCCTCTTCGAGATGCTTCAAAACGTCGCCCTCATTTGCGTCGCACATGCAGCAATCTCTGGATTCTGGCCAGGTCGCTCGCCATTTGCTGGACGCGTACTTCACCGTCTATCACGTTTCGTACCCATTCATCCACGAAGCGACCTTCATGGCCCAGTATCACGAGCTGATTGCTCGGCCAAACCCACAATCGTGGCAGATGCTCCTTCATACTGTGCTGGCCCTCGGCGCGTGGTGCCTGGACAACGAGGAGAGCGAGATTGACGACCATCTGTACCACCGCGCCATCTCTTTCCGGGAGGACGAGGCTTTGTTCGAGAACGCCAACCTGACCCTGGTACAGGCCCTGCTGCTGGTGTCCAACCTGAGTCAGAAGCGGAACAAACCAAACACGGGGGGCAACTTCTTGGGGCTGGCAACGCGCATGGCCCTCAGCCTGGGACTGCACCGCGAGCTGCCCGACTGGAACATTAGTCTTTTCCAGAGGGAGATGAGGCGGCGAGTCTGGTGGGGACTATATCTGTTTGACAGCGGCGCCTCGACGACCTTTGGCCGCCCGATTCTGCTTCCGGAGGGCGATGCCATGGATGTGAAGCACGTCCTCAACATTCATGACGAGGCAAGCAAGCAAAAGCCGGGCCCCATGCTCCCAAGCAGCTCTGACACGTCGTCTTGCTTGTATGGGCTTCGTCCATTGACTGACTTTTTTGTATCGGCAGCAACTCACTCCGCGGACGGTGGATCTGCCCGAAGAGTCCAGGTTCCCGACGAGCTACTCTGGCATCAGATCACAGAGCGACTTTCATCTCCACTCGAATCACATTTCCAACCGACTTCTTGCGGCAGCTGGCATCTCTTCAGACGAGGCCGTGCGCCTCAACTCTTCTCTCGAGGCTTGGACGGAAAGCCTGCCCGGATACTTTCAGATCGATCAGGATGCCGTCATGACAGATGCCACGTACCAATTTGTTCGGTGTCGGCTGTGGTGGAGGATCTGGAACCTCAAGATCATTCTCTTTCGGCAAATCGTCCTGACCCGTGCTATTCGAAGCAAGCGTTTGGAGAAGCCAGCCGTGCCTACGGACCTGGACAACAGGTGCAGAGATTTGGCCGTGCAAGCGGCCCACGCGACGATTTCGTCGATTAGCAAATTTCTAGACCAGGTACCAGTGACGAGGTTGGTCAACTGGTACGCGACGTGAGTTTTGAGAGCCGACTTTCTTGTTCTTTAGTTCTCTTTTTCTCTCCTTTTCTCTTTTTTTCCAGACTGCTGCCGTCTTTCCTCTCCAAGTTGGGTTGCTCATCATGCTCACCATGCTGTCCAGATATTTTCTTTTCCATGCGTCTTTGATCAGCATCCTTGCGATTCTGGGGGATCTGGAATCTCCCGAAACTCCATCCTGGCAGAAGGACGTGGACATGGCTCGGTACATTCTCCGCACCACGCTGTCGAGCAACCCTCTGGCGTCTCGCTGCGCAGATATCCTGAGGGTCGTCCTGCCTCAAGCGACCAAGGACACGGTGGACATGGTCATGGAAGGACTGGCGCCGGTGCAGGAAGACGATTCCGACTTTTCCTCCTGGTCGATGGATCCGGCGGATTTCTTCAACTCGTTTGGGTGGATGGATTTCGGTCAGGGCGCATGAGCTGGCCCTTGCCCCGAGTCTGGCATGTCTTTGTTTTTCTTTTCTTGTTTTTCACATTTAGACATTTTGGCTGTAGAACCTCTCCGCTCCTCGTGACAAGCACAATAAATAGAGATTTTGTATTCCGGTCAGCATCAAGGTGGTTTTCCCCCCATCCCCGGTTTTCATATCTCAGCAAATTTGTCGTTGTGATTTTTGCTTTTCTTTTCTTTTCTTCTCTTCTCTTCCTTTCTTTGCTCTCCTTTTCATCATGGTACCAATGTGCATGCTGTGGGAAGGAGAGGAGTGCCAAGTTCCGGGATCAAGGCACAGTAACGTAGGTCTTGCTCGTAAGCTACGACAATGGGTCGTCCCCAGGCGCCACGGCTCAGGACACGGGCGGGCACAATCCAGGCCTCAGGCTGTACGCACTCCTGATTGATCCCTTTGCAACCATGCAAGCACAACGGCCGATCGAATGGCGTGTTCTTGGTCCAGGGGAGCACACAAAGTCAAAGCCTTGGTACGAACAAACTAAAAGCCTCACACAAGGCCACAAACGCACAGCAAAACTGATATCATCTGACGACCTAGACAGGAAAAACAAAAAACAGCATCGTTTGACTTCCCAAGGTCCCCGTCTTCGATACGACTATGACGCGAAATCAGGCGAGTTAAAGAAGAGGCAGGCACTCGATGCCTTTTGAAACAGACCTGCTTCAAGACTTTCTCTTGCATCAACCTCTGACGTTTTGATGGGGTCTGGTAGTATCCCCTTGTCGTTATGCAAACTTTTTTTCTTTTGTGTGGCGGGATGCAATGCCGCGGTGACAGTTGCATGCATCGAGCGAGACATTGTTTTCTTTCTTGGCGTCTGGGCCAGGTACCGGTGTCGTGGAAATGGACGCACACGGGGGCGAGAGACTGGGCTCGGCATGACGTGATACTGAGCAATAAGGCAGAGACGAAAGGTATGCGGTTCCCTTTTTTTTTCTGGTTTCATCGGAGCGCGCGGCGCCCGCAGGTGGCCGAGATCATGGTAGGCGAGGATCGAGGGTTTTTCTTGGTCCGACGTAGCCTAGTATCGGCCCCCTCCTCGCGATAGCGCGTGGCTGTGTGTCGCGCAGCAGACGACGGCCGAAGAATTGGCGTCGAGTCATCAATGAGGAGAGAGGGCGGGGAGTTTCTTGTGTGAAGAAGATGAGGTGGCCGATTGTTCTGTCTGCGCATTTTGAAGCGGGCGTTGTGTCGTGACGTGTGTGTTTGGAAGTCTTTTGTACAGACACAATGGGCATGGATATAGGGTACAACATTTGGGAGGGCATAATGAATATGCTGTTAAGGACTTTTTTTTCTTCTAATTCTGTGATCATACGACAATAAATCTACCATGTATGAGCATTTTTCGACAAGTAATAGCAGGCTCGCTGTTCGAATAGAAAGACACAGAGATGACTGCTGCTCTTCCGAAGCACGTCGGAAGTTGTCCGTGTCGGACCCAGACAGCTCTGCATCTACTGTACTTCTTCACACCAGCAGTCGACGCGAACAGACTGCACCTGCCGTCTGATCAGTACCAAGACGATGAGAAAGCTGGGCATGGCCACAGCAGCACGGAGGGTTCCCCCTCCCCCCTTCTCTGCCTTGTCATGGTATTTCTGCGCATGCAGTGCTCGGCATGCAAATACTCTTGGCAGTACCATTTGACTCGTGCATGCATGGAGCGTTGTTTCATCGGAAACCGACGTAATGGCCTTGGCCGTGGAATTTCTGTTCTTTCTTTAACGTTCTCTTCTCGAGCTCATCTGGGCATCAATTTCTTTTTCTTTTCCACTCTCATTTCATATCAACACGTAATGTGGAGTGAATGTCGTTCGTTGCATTGGAAGGCGGTTCTGAAGCAACAGCGAGCTTTTGCCGTCGCAACAAATGTCCACTCGGGCCAACGCCCCGAGGTGCCACGTCCTCGGCTCGCAAAGCAAAAAATCCATCTTTACCGCCAAGAAAAAAAAAACAACCTCGTCCATCTTGGCAGCCATGGCATTTCTCGCAAAAAGAAGGCCCATGATTGTTTCTTGTCTGACGAGACGACGTCATTCACCACGGCACTTTTCGCGGTATATGCATTGCATGGATGCTACATGAACCCCCCCTTTCCCTGGGACGGGACTGCAGAGAGAATGAAACGAAACGGTGGCGGAGACGGTTGGTGGGGAGGGGGGCGTCTTGCCGGAGGCGAAAGGCAACAGTTGCGTACCTTAGGTACCCAGGTAGGTCTAGGTAGGCACGTAATTGCAGCGTGCGTAGGTAGGTAGTACAATTAAGCCTCTAGACATGTCTCTGGCTAAAAGACCCAAAGCCCATTTTGCCGTTCGTCGAGTGAGTTGGCCGAGACAAAAAGCTCGTGACTTGTTCCCCGCCCTCTTTGCATCCGGTGACCTTGGGAATTGCCAAGAAAGCTGCTCCATACCGATGCAGGCAGCAAAAACCGTAAACGGGTGGCTGTGCAGGGGGGGATTAC
>JMQE01000333.1:0-95566 GCA_000731825.1 Hypocrella siamensis
ATGACGAGTCTGAATGGAAGAAGAAGAACAAGGAAAAAAACAAAAAAAAAAAAAAAAGTCGACACTGACCTGGGTGCCCGTGCCGTGCAGCTCGACGAAGCTGACGTCGAGAGGATCGACGCCTGCCTTGTTGAGGACGAGGCGGTAGTTGTCCCTCTGCGCGCCAGTATGTGGCTGCGTGATGGAAGCACTTTCGGCCGAGTGGTTTGTGGCAGCAGAAAGAATGGTGGCCAAAACGTTGTCATTGTCGGCAATGGCGTCGTTTAGTCTTTTGATGACGACGGAGCCGACGCCGTCGCCACGGCAGTAGCCATCCGCCCCTGCATCCCACACCTTGCACTGTCCCGTCGTGGACAGGAAGTGTCCCTTGCCGAGCATGCAGTAAATGTCCGGACTCGTCTTTGTTTTTTCCCCTAGATTAGCACGGGGGCTATCTAGGCTGCGAGGTGAAAAACTGCCATGTTTTGCAACTCACAATGACGTTGAGACCGCCCGCCACGACGGTGTCGGCCTCGCCCGCCCAGAGTGCCGAGCAGGCTGCTTGAACAGCAGCCAGGCCGCTGGAGCAGGCCGTGTCGACGTTGAAGCTAGGCCCCTGCAGGTTGAAAAAGTAGTTGATTCGGCCGTTGCCGAAAGCCCTCTCGGTGCCCGGTATGCCGTACGTGCCGACTCTCTGGCTCGCATTCACCTCTCGGTAGTCGTCGCTTGCCTGGCCGTAGAAGCAGCCGACCCGCGACGCGTTGGAAGATGGGGTGCGGTTGGGGACGAAGCCGGCCATCTCGAGTGCTTCGTAGGCGGTGAGGAGTGCCAGCCGCTGCATCGGGTCTGTTTGCTCTGCCTAGCATTTTGTCACGTCAGTCTAGCTCATTCTTGTTGTAAGTCTCAAGACCTTGCCGCTCTGGCTCTGGTTTTCTTCACACCTCGCGTGGGGACATGTTGAAGAAGGCAGCATCAAAGTAGCCGGGGTTTTCGATAAAGTTGCCGAAACGGGTCTCGATGGCATTTGTTGTCTTGCCGCTCGGGTCGAAATGCGCCTCGAGATCGAACCTGTCGGGCGGAATCGTAGTATGGGTATCGACGCCGTCTTTCAGAATCTCCCAGAACTTGTCAGGGGTGTCGGCACCTCCAGGCAGGCGACATGACATGCCCACTACAGCCAGCTTGGAGTTCTGCGGCAGAGTTGAACAGCCTCGAGGCTCGTCTGGAGCGGGCTCGTCTAGCATGGCCCAGTCGACCATGCTCCGGCGCGGTAGATTTGCCGAGGGGTGCTTCTCAGTCACATGGGAGATGATCATGTGTGAGAGCTGCGACGACCGGCAAAGCATTATGTTACACGATACCGCGGGGGAGGACTGAGGCTGCTGCAGCAGCAGCAGGGATAGCACACCCTCGGCCAGCTTGTCGAAATGGAGCGGCTTGGTCAGGGCCTCGGTGCAGATAGCCTCTATCAGCTGCGCTCCATCTGCGGCCGAGAACGGCGTCCCGGTGCAAGGTGACAGCAGCTGAGCCTGAAGGGAGCGCGAGCCCCATCCCCGCCGTACGTCTGCGGACTTGAGGATGTCGTGCACGTCGCCGACGCCATAGACGTTGGGGACGTGGCAGAGACCACCTGGGATGCGCAACGGATTGTGTCTTGAAGAGCTGAGCACCTTCGAGTGGCGGAACAGCTGCGCGAGATGCGACGGCGGACCGGTAATTCCAACTGAAGCACCATCGACGTGACTAACAGTGACTCGCGTAAGGGCCGTAGTCTTGCCCCCAGAGCTGTCCAGGCCGTTGAAGAGGTCCAGCTCCGCTTGAACCACGCCGACGGGTACACCCATTACCAAGTGCGCCCAGCTCACTGATTTCAAATCCGGCTTCCCCGCATCGAGCACCGTCGTCTCGAGTTGCTGAGAGACGCGACCGACGTGGACGCAAAATGCAAAAGCGACCCTCACGGCCTCGGCACCCTGGGACGCGAGCTCCCAGAGCGAGCAGGAAACGGCCGCAGCGGCAGCCGAGAAGAGACCGACGCTGAGACCTGCTAGATGAATTGTCGGTAAGCCATGGTCGGTCCCTCCCGGGCTGTAGTCAATGTCAAATGTTTCGTGATGGCTGCCCACGTGATTCAGTCGGAGCAGCGTATGCGGTCAGCTCATGTCTTGCGCGTCAACTCTTGTCGTTGACCATCCACCATAAACGGGGACTAGAGAACTTACCCTATGAGCATGCCAATCTCGAAAATGCAGAGATACGCTCCTTCCCACGCACTACACAAAGGGCTTTGTTGCAGCTGTTCCCAGTGCGAGGCCAGCGTGACAACATCATCAAAAGGCGGCACGTCATCACGAAGCGGGCGAGGCAGCTTTCGGGCTTCAAATATTAATGCAGCTGTGCACTCTCGCAGGAATCGCGCAAGACGAGGATATCGTGGTGATTTCGCCCATCTATGCAACCTACGAATCAGGTCGCTCACTTCGCCGCTGGGCATTTCGTGGCTGAAGAGAATGAGTCTGGAGTCGACATCTTCTCCTCGGTGCTCGGTTCGAGATTCAGAGGACCTCGACAAGCCAATTGAGTCATCGACAGTCATGTTGCTGTCGCTATTGAGCATCACGACACTCGGCTGCTGAGGAGCCTGTCAAGGCGCCAAAAGGCAGTTAACCGGAGGGCAGCAAGACAAGAAATAAGCTGGGCGGTCCGAGATGCCTCGATGAGGTTTCTCAACATGGAACAACAGCTGATATGGGTCGAGCCCTACATGCTGTCGGCCTGACGTTTGCCGTCAATGAGAAATCGAGTCGGATAAGCATGACAAGCATATCTGCTTTCTCGGAAGCCGATTCGGCCCATTATTCGGCTTGTGTGCCTAAGATTGGATTGGCCCGGAGACGAATTGAATCCTCACATTGCCCGATACATGGTCGACACCATATGCGGTCACTGCAGTATTGTGAGAGTTCAAGGTGGGGTAAGATTGTCTACGTAGTCACGTCCTCTTCTTCTTCGTTCAGACCTATCATCGGCCGTCATGTCATGACTGCATTATCTTGATCAAAGTTGAGACAGTCACACAGGCACTCCTACTCCTTCCACATCAATATTGTGCCACATGAATTGCGTCAGAGAAATCTAGGAAATTGACTTGATTCGGGCATTTTGTTGTCATCTGTTGCTCTATCCTCTAGTCCCCTTTCTCTGTGGCCTGGGCTCTCGCAAACCAGTACTTCATTCTTTCCAGCCCCACAACCTTGAAGTCGACCTTGCCTTTTTCCACCAGTACACGGAGAACCTGGCTTATCATGGGCTCGAGAACCGACTCAAACGTTGCCGCATCTTTTGAGACAGGACCGTAAAGACGCAGACTGATTTCAGAAACGGACAGGCCATCGCGGCTTAGAGCGCTGCGGATGCTGCGAGATTCGTTGTCGTTGCTTCCTCCAAGGGGGCTGTCATAACTACTGGACCGTCCCGCGTCAGAAGCTCGCTTTAGAAGGGCATCGTAGACCTGGTGCTCTCGTGACTCCCAGTGCGAAATGTACGACGTAATCTTGTCCGGCAAGTTTTCGACGACGGCTCCGTGACCAGGGTAGCCCAGGCCGCATTCCAATGTCGCCATGCGGCGCAGACTCTCTGTGTAGGCAACCAGGTCCTCGATGACGCTGAATCCGTGGCCCAAAACATTGTCGCCCGTAAACAGGGCATTCTCCTCATCGAGAAAAAAGCAAGTATGGTCAACGGCGTGGCCGGGTGCGAACACAGCCTTGAGCGTTGCTCCCTCTGTGCGAAACACTTGACCTTCAGTTATGTCGCGCTGGACTGGCGACGGATTTCGCTTGTATACTTTGATGCTCTTGTCGTAGGTGAGCATGTCGTCCACTCCACCAGTATGATCTGGGTGCCAGTGAGTGAGCAAAATGTGGGAGATTGAGATTTCATGATCTTCGAGATACTGCGTCAGATTGACGGCCCATTGGGGAAGTCCCTAAGCTTCTGAGGTCAGATTTCCCGATTCGAAAGACTTCTGCAGAAGATGGCGTGCATTTGGGGGCTAAGCCAATCACCTCGCCAGTGTCAATGAGTATCCTGAAACGTCCGGTGCCGACGAGATACGTGTTTGTGCCCTGCAGCTGTAGGTCGCCAGGGTTGACACCGAGGAATCGCACAACCCGATTCGAGACGGTGTCATCAACATCCGGAAGTTTGGGAAGCTTGTGCCTTTGCAGCGAAAGATAGCTCGTCCAGAATTGGGACGAGAAAAGGCCCTCAGGTCGGTTCAATCCCATCCTGAGAAGGGGGGCGGGAGGGGAAGAAAGTGGTCAAGAAACGGCAGTAGGGCCGGAGAAGAACAGTTTGAACGCATTTCGACGACACACTTCCCATGGTATTCTTTGATAAGGGAGACGATGAAACCCTCCGAAGGAAGACATTAGTGCTTACTTGTTGCGTCGGAGTCCGATAAAATTGGCCTGCATCTTTCCGAAGCGGAAAAAAAAAAAAAAGATTGGCGGGTCCCGCGAGGATAGGGTCCTAATGTGGCATCCTCACGTGATCTCGATAATTGTGACACGCAAGGGAACCACTCCTCGAAGGAAGCACAAAGCCGCGGTGCAACATATCAACGATGATTAGGCTGTCTTGGAGCCTGATCTACCTAGCATCTCCGGCTCTTTCGATCTCTCCATTTAATTTTTCCCACGTGATACACGATACATCATCCAGCCTCAATCTGTACAAGGGGAAGAGTATATAAGCTTCGGCTTCTCTGATTCATGAGACCATCCTCTGACCACCAATCGGTACGGTCAAACGCGCAGCATTGCCAATCGCATCGTATCGTCTCATCTATAGCCTCACTGTCATCCCAATCCCCCTTATTTACTCGAAATCAAGGGACAAAATGGCCAGCATCCCCTCGAAATGTACGGTTCTGGTGGTTGGCGGTGGCCCCTCTGGCTCCTACGCTGCTTCGGCTCTGGCGCGTGAAGGCATCGATGTGGTCTGCCTCGAAGCCGACAAGTTCCCCAGGTAGGTCGAGACGAAGCAAACAGACATTTCTTGGATCGCTGACTGATTGATCAAGATATCATGTCGGCGAAAGCATGCTTCCCTCCATGAGGCACTTCTTGAAGTTCATCGGCGCTTACGAAAAATGGGATTCCCATGGCTTCTACATCAAGGTTCGTACCAGACGGGCTCTGGCCAATGTGCGTATAGGCCCTTTTCTTGTCTCTGACGTTTTGCAGAAAGGAGGCGCGTTCCGCTTCAACTGGTCTCGCCCAGAAACATGTACGGTAATCAGATACGCGCATTAGACACGAGTCATGGCCTAAAGCTCTCACATAGATACCGATTTCATATCCGGTGGCGGCCCTGATAGCTATTCTTGGAATGTTGTGCGATCCGAGGCAGACGAGATTCTCTTCAAGCACGCCGCAGAGTGTGGCGCCAAGACGTTCGATGAAACGACCGTCTCTTCGATCGAATTTGCTGCGGGCACAGGTGTCAAAGGCCACGCC
Source organism: Hypocrella siamensis (assembly GCA_000731825.1). Taxonomy (NCBI): domain Eukaryota; kingdom Fungi; phylum Ascomycota; class Sordariomycetes; order Hypocreales; family Clavicipitaceae; genus Hypocrella; species Hypocrella siamensis. Next base: position 5,502 of record JMQE01000333.1, read on the forward strand.
CTTCATCCGAACCCGGGAACTCCCAAGTCTGCAACCTGGTCACGTAAAGACGGCAGCTCGGGATCCATCTCGTTCGATTACATCGTCGACGCTTCAGGTCGTCGCGGCTTGATCAGTACCAAGTACCTGAAGAATCGCATGTATAACCAGGGTCTGAAAAACATTGCCAGCTGGGGTTACTGGAAGGGTGGCGGTGTCCACGCCGTCGGGACCCACAAAGAAGGCGCTCCCTACTTTGAAGCTCTCAAAGGTTTGTCATGACCGAACAATCATCTTTGCAAAGGAACGGTGTCTTACCCATCAGTCCAGATGCCAGTGGCTGGGTCTGGTTCATCCCCCTCCACAACGGTACGCATTCGGTCGGCGTAGTTCAGAACCAGGAAATGGCCGCGGCCAAGAAGGGCGAAATGAGTGAGCCATCATCCGAAGCCTTCTACATGCTGTCGCTCAATCTCGCTCCCGGCATCAAGGAGCTATTGTCCAAGGCCCAATTTGTTTCCGACGTCAAGACGGCCTCGGATTGGTCGTACAGCGCATCCAGCTACGCCTTTCCTGGCGTGCGCATCGCCGGGGATGCTGGATCTTTCATCGACCCCTTCTTTTCCTCGGGCGTTCATCTGGCCCTCTCGGGCGGTCTCTCGGCAGCCACCACCATCTGCGCGACCATCCGCGGCGACTGCGATGAGCAGACCTCTGCGTCGTGGCACGACAAGAAGACGCAGGACAGCTACACCCGCTTCCTGGTTGTGGTTTCCAGCGCACTGAAGCAGATCAGGTCGCAGGACGAACCCATCATTGACGATTTTGATGAAAAATCGTTTGACCGGGCTTTTGACCTGTTCCGACCGGGTATGTCGCGGCTGGATAGTCTCGCTTGTTTGTTCATGCATGCAGATTCACTGACTCTTGAACTCGCCCAGTGATCCAAGGTCAAGTCGACGCAGATGCCGAGGGCAAGCTCACTCAGGCCGAAGTTTCCAAGACGGTCGAGTTTTGTTTCAAGGCGTTTGCCCATGTCTCCTATGACGAAAAGGAAGCTCTCGTTCAAAAGATCAAAGACTTTGGGGCCGACGGCGATGCCAACGATCCGCGGACTTCCAAAGCTCTCGAGGAGCTGGAGAAGAAGCTGTCGCCCGAGGAGCAGTCCCTTCTCAAAACGCTCAAGGGCCGCCGCATGATCCGTCCCGAAGACTCCATCAACATTGACAATTTCAAGCTCGACTCTATTGACGGCCTTGCACCTCGCTTGGAGCATGGCCGACTCGGTCTCATGACGGCAGGAAAGGCAGAAGTCGATTTCACAAAGGATCGGCTATCGTTCTTCAATGGGGAGGCCTTGGCTGCACAGCAAAAGGGGCGGGCTGGTGTCATGGAGAGCACTGCAAACAATTTTCTTCTTGTGTCCGAGTCGGCTTAGAATTGTGATGATGCCCGCCTGGACCCAATGAAGACTAAAGAAAGGATCATTGATGTCGGGCCAGTTTAAACTTTTGACTGACATTTGACTGAGAATGACGGGACTTTCAGGCCGGATTACAGAATAGCCTTGCCACACTTCTTAGGCAATTCTGAGTCCCAGCCAAGTCATGATTCTATATTTCTGCTCCACAATGTCGAGACTTTGTATCCGCAGCGCTGAGTATGATGTTTACTTCACCAGCCGAGAAGAACGGTTCGAGAGAAGACTTGGTCTGGAATGCTTATCAGTCCGCAACGTCGGCCCTCCACTCCGATTTGCCTTGCAAAATCTCTCACTGGTTTTAGGATGGCCACAGCTCACGCACAAAATTGCGGACATGAGCATCGCTCCCGAAAACGTTGGTGTGGGCTCTGGACATTGCGCGGGGTGGTTCCTAAGCCACCTATCATTGACATAGCAGACACAAGCGGTTTTTTTTTTTGCGCTGTGAAGAAAGATCAATCTCTCACATTCCTTAGTCCTATCTTGGGACGCCCTTTTAATTCTAGAATGACCCTAAAGTGTACGTATTCATTAGCGTAATGATGATATGATTGCACGCGGGCTTGTTGGCCGAAGTCTGGCCCAGGATTCTGACCGAAGCCAACGTACCGCCTATCACACCTTCCTCGTCCATTCCTACGCCAGGTTGTTTCGCAGCAGGTGGGCTCTACGTACAATGCTGGGTTGCTCTCTCAGTTGCTCAGCGCTCTCTAGCAAAGCTAGGCCGGCGTCGATGTCAATGAGACCCAGCTCTAGGATACGGGGACGGAGCATATCCAGGCCAATTCACAGGCGCTGGCTGACAAGCTAGACAGATCGCCACTGTGTAGGACAGACCACAAAATGCCCTGATTCAAAGGGCTCGCGTCGGCGACTCTGAAACCGAGATGGTTCGCGCCCGGGGATCGCGAGTGCTGGCCCCAGGCCGTAACAAGCCCAAACAAGGCAGTGGCGAAATAGCCAAGGCGGCGTCACGGAACCAACCAGCCCTGAGGACCTGGACCGCAACAGTCCTGATCAAACGATAGCAACAATCAAGTGAAGCGCCTCCACATGACGGTGACAGTTCAAGGCGAAAGAAGAAAAAAAAGCTATCAGATTTCTAAAAAGAAATAATATTTCCTCCCCTTAGACATAGGCATCCTTTCTCATAAAATCAAGGTAGAGATGACATAATATTTTTCTTTTTCAGAACAGTTCCAAGCGAAAGGAAGCGTATGCGGGGGAAGAGCCAAGGCGGCGCGCTCTCCGCTCCATCTTTCACTTTGCCACGGTGGTCTGATAGAGGAGGTGGGAATGGTCACAGGGAAACAGGGAATTCCTAGCTAGTGATGGCCGCGAGTCGTTCCTTTTTCTGCGGGTCTGACGTGAATGGGGGCGGGGTGGTAGCAGAGTAGCTAGCAGAGCAGCTAGCAGAGTGGTAGCGCACCTCCCGCCCTTCCAGGGAGAGAAGTTTCCACGGCGGGGACGCTGGGGAAACTTGACGCTGGGGAAGCACGCAGCGATGGCGCTAATGACTGAGTAGATGCTGTTTGGTCGCAGTACGCACCGTGCATCGAATATCTTGCATATTTTGAACCATGCCTCGACCTGTGTGACCCTTTACCGAGAGAGCATATGTATGTACTGCAAAAGGTATGAAATGAGCTCACAGATGACAATCACTATTACTGAGATTCATTACTTCCAATTGATACTTACACAAGGTGGCATGATAGCCCCTCTCTGCCAAGTCTGACAAGGCTTCACCTTGGCGTATCGCCTTTCAGTAGAAGGGCTCGTTACGTAAAAATACTTGCTTGACGGCATTCAAATCATGGTAGGCTAAAGTGATTGGAGCGCCAGTTTTGCACCTTGATGATTGATCGTGCTTCCGCGAGTCATAGCCATTGTTTCTAACTTGCCCACTCGTTTTCTTATAAATTCCCATGACCTCTCTACCGTTTAATAATATTCACCATCTTTGAAAAAATTCAACAAGTCACAGCATCATACGATTATTATTCACCAACCGTCAAGTTCTCTACCCCACATCCCATCACCATGAAGCTGGCTTCCGTCCTTACCGCAGCCATGTCGGCCACTCTCGTCTCTGCAAACCCTACACCAACTACATTTCTAGATGACGCACGCGAGCCAATTGTCGTCGAAAAGTGTCACGAGTACCCAACCGACACTTCCCACTACGCCCTCTGCAGGGTTGTTGTGTACCACTGCGCGAAAGTGAAAGGCCAAGGCGACGACAGCCACTATGAACTTGAACCCGTTTGCTTCAAAAAGATGATGGCCAAGTCTACAGGCAAGGAGCCAAATTTCAGCGAAGCCATTTGCGACGAAGGAGCTCGCTTCATGGCGCTTGAACCGGCGGTGCAGCCCGCCGAAAAGTGCAAGGCAGCAGCCAATAGCCTGCTGAGCAAGGTCAATGTATCGCACAAGCCTATAGTGAACAACGAGTGGGCGGACAAACCAGTGCTGGAAAAGTTTGTGACAGAGTTTTGCGACAAGGCGAAGACTGAAGCGTTCTTGAAGAAGGAGCATATGGATAAGGGATGCACCAACATGTTCCGGTACTTGGTGAATAAGGCCAGGCAATTCGATTAGGCGGATGTAGGGTCGCTCTTGGCTCTAGACGAAGCTGAGCACGTCACAGAAATTTAGTTCCCTACCAGATTTCGACAGATGAGGGGAATAGATTATGTCTTGATTTGCCTCATCTTGACCAGAATTTTGTGTGTACATGGCGATCGAAAACACATGAAACTTGACTTACCATAATCAAGAATCATAAATATGGGAAAATAAGTTCTTACGCGCGGAATGGAAGCTAATGCCAAGTACACAGACAATTATAAATGTGGCTATAATTGATACACAGAATGCTAGCCTATAACCATCCTAAACCATCGACCATGTCATGGGATACGAAAACACTTTTGGGATACGAAAACACTTTAGTTGAGTTGACAGAGCTAATAGCAAGCTTCCTTGAGCACCTGCGCTCATTAGCTTGCCTTCGTCAATCTCTTAGTAAACACCTTTTCCCCCTCATCTTGGGCGCGCAAATCGCTAACGTATGACGAGAGTGCTCGTTTGCTTCTACCAACAGTCCCTTTCTGGCTTTTGTCAAGGTGCTCGGCACTTGAAACAACTGCATGCTCGCGGTCCATCCCCACTCTCGCTCCTGGCTGGATCTATTATCAGCCATGGTTTCGATTTATAGCCCGAAAGGGAGATAAGCATGCCAATACCTCAGCTGCCTTGGTCGGACATTGGGAAATGGCAGGTTCTGAACAGCCAGGGCCGAGCACGAATAGCGTCTAGGGATGACATGACAGACAGCGAATCAACTTGACCTCACCTGCTCGGCTGGGAACACTTGGACCAGCAGCAGACACGCCTGGTGAGGAATGATACCCGCCACTCGCCACCGACAATGGCAGCTGTCGCCAAAGAATCTTGCCTTTTTCACCACCATGCCCCTTATTCAGCTGGACCGCAGCCGAACAGTTCTGATACATGGCCCAACTAAATCCGTTTGATGTTACACCCGAAAACGAAGCCAGCAAGCTCCAATTTCATCGTCGGCAATTCTTCGATCGACTACCGATCGTCTCACCACACCATGTTAGCTTGGGCGGCAAGACGGCCGTTGTAACGGGTGCCAACGGCGGTAATGGAATCGAATTTTCAAGGCAACTTTTGGACATCGGTCTCAAAAGACTCATCCTCGCCGTCCAAAACGAGTCCAAAGGCGAGGCGGCACGCCTAAGCTTAATGGAAACAAATGCACTCGAACCCGGCCAGACCATCGAAGTACGGAAACTGGATTTCGCATCCCACGAGTCCGTCACGAGCTTCACACAACGAATCGAACAACTCGAGCCTCAAATTAACATAGCAATTCTCAACACTAGCGTGAACCGGGGCTCGTTTCATCTGAACCCTGCCACGAGCCACGAGGAAGACCTTCAAACCAAATATCTTGCAACTGATACTACTTTTGCTAGGAGCTTTCAAAAAAACCTGCTTCTCCGGTCGCAAGCTCTCCGCGGCGCATTGTTGAAGGCCTTTGACGACAAGACAAGCTGGGACGCATTTGACCATTACGCCACGACTAAGCTCCTAGGTCAGCTAGCTGTTCGTGACTGATCTGATCATGCGTGTATTCCCAGCGTTGGCCATAATCAACTGTGCCAATCCGGGCTTGTCTTACGGTTTGGGGCTTGGTCGCGAGCTGGGTCTCATCGCTGCCGCGTCGTCGGTCGTTCGTCTGCGATAGGCGCAAGTACGTTTGTGTATGCCGCCTCGATACTTAACGAAGAATTACATGGCCAATTTAGGGAGTTTGGCAGGCTTAGGCCAATGGCTCCCTTTGTGTGTTCTAAGGAGTCGCTAGAGGTCACGCAGCGACTCTGGAGGGAGACTATGGAAGAGCTGTCTTTTGCACGGGTGCAGGATATTGTCGACAGCTTATCGTAGGCTCAGTTCCATGCTATCAATGTGCCTGTTTTTACCCTTTGGTGTAGCCTGCAAGAAAAAAAAGTGAAAAGAAATCCCGAAGGAACCGAGATTTTCAACGCCATTAAATATAAGACGCATGAGATCCTCGGTAACGACACTTGCTAGTGTCGCTGCGTGATGCCCAGAAGACACATCCCGCCAACCAACTGCGTGCCGCCGCCCTAGATCGGTGGTCCGGCAATTAGAGAGATGAGGGAAAATGACACGATGCACCCAACTAATTGGCGACGGTCGTCGAAAGTACACATTTTGCGCGCGGTTTATCCCTCGACGGCATTATTTAGAAAGTTGACAGCAAGCAGTGAGGGCCAACACATTAACTACACGCCATGGCACCCGACAAATCGCGAACTCAGTAACGAATAATGTTTTCTACCCCAGACATTCTCTGCATCAAAAATGGAGTTGCTCAAAGGACTTGAAATGACGAGCTTGTACTGCGTCGCCGCTTGCCCAAAACTTCTCGGCGCCCGAGTCTCGTTGACACCGAACTCCCTTTGAACCTGTTGCCTATTCAGCGTCATGTGCTCCCTGATCCCAGCCTGAAGCACTGGCTTATTGACATTTTATCGATTCAGAGGAGATTAATATTTGCAGCTAGTAGAGGAAAAGCATGGCAGGAAATGACGTGTCCTTGCTATGCCCTGTGCGATCTGCCGTGCTAAACAGTCCCCAGTCAGCGCCCAGCCAGCGCTTTAATAAAGTGTCTTCGTGACTGGTGCGTTTTTCGCACGATTATGTACCCATGCATCTCACCGTTTGTCCAATCACTGCGATAGCGCAACAAATCATTCTCCACAGCAGTGCTCTCTCAAGACAATCTCTCTTACAGCTCTGCTCGCCCAAGGTTAAGATGTAATGTTGGGATCTTCCCAGGCGCTGGATTATCATCGCCTTTTTAATTACGGCTTGGGCATGAAACAGGCGGGTTGGTCTTCTTAAGATGCGAAAATGGCGCGTGCAAGTGCGGATGCAAATTTATTTTGATGCAAATTGCATGAATATGCATCGGCCGTCTCTCATATAAGCTGTTTCTTGCAGGTGGGTTGCAGATGCGGATCTGAATGCCCGACATTTCGCGAGACGCCTTCGGAGGGCATGGCCGGCCTCAACGCCTATCTCGCCACGCTCGTTGCTCAGGTGCTAAGCTCTACACAAAGATGCTTATAACTTGATTCTTAACCAATAGGGCTCTCCGCCACAAGCTCCTTTAGATGAACCTGTGCTATATATGCTCAAGACTAATGAAACGAAAAAATTGCAGTCTTGGCAGGCACACAGAAGCAAGGGTGTTTTTTTAAAGCATTCACCAGGTGAAAAATGCCGTTTGCATAAAAAAAGCAATTCTGTGAAAGAAAATATTGGTTATAGTTCAATTGGAGTAAACTCGTTACTTTATAGAATGAGAATTAAGGGAACCAAAAAAAACCTCATCTAGTCCTCTTGCGTCGAGGTCAGGGCATGACAAACAGACGAGCCCGATGCGAGGTCCCACTCCCCCTTCAGTGCTGCAAGAAAGCCCTCGCTGTCTGATTGACACGGTTGTTATGGCTCATGGCTGTGCGATCAAAACGGCCGGTCTGGTCCATGGCTGTCCGATTCAGACGAACCATCTGCTCCTCGTCCCCTACAGACCTCTTATCCCAGGTCAAGGTCTTTCGCAAGCCGGGCAGGGGAAAATGGCCATCCCAGCCGACTATCGCACCGTTCGAGTTCATGAATTCGTGTGCATACTGCTTGGCCGTCTTACTCTTGAGCTCGCCATCCACGCCGCCGGGCTTCAGAAGCTGGGGCTGGGGCGGGCTGCCGACCAGACCACCATACTTTTCGTTGAAGCCCCCGTTGTGAATCCAGCGGCTTTCGGGATAATTTGCGTGCAGCTTCTTGTATGAGTCGTAGAGCTCGTACTTCTCAATGGCCTCCTTGGGAAGAGAGAGATAACCAATGATTTGGTCGTAGAGAATGCCACCCAGAGCGGCGAACTCCTGCTCGTTGTAGCCCGAGTCGATCAGGTCAATCATGTTGGGCGTGGCCTTGATCTGGTAGATGTAACGATTCGGTCCTGTGCTGAAGTCTATGGCGAATCTGCAGGCAACACCGAAAGAAAGCGACGTAGACACGTACACGGTCGACCTGATCCCTTCGGCGTGACTGTTGAGGCTGTAGCTCCAATCATCAAGTGGCTTGCCCATCAGGTTCGGCAGGATCCCGCCTGTCTTGCGTATCATTTCGGGCGATATCCAGGTCCCGCGGTATACATACTGGGGGCGGATTGGAGTCTTGGGGACGAGGTCGGTCTTGCCGGCATTTATTGCCGCTGCCTTGTAAGCCCTTTTTGCGTCCGCCGCGCCGGCATCCGTGACGGATGCGTTCGGCGGCGCAGTCGGCACTGCGAGGCCCTGGCTGGGCCATGGGAGCAGAGCGACACTCAAAAGGAACGTCACGATCCAGGTAATGAGGCTGCATTCTTTAGACAGCATGGTGACTTCCTGGTCGCGGAGCTGGAACTCAGCTCTCTCCTCTCAAGAAAAAGAAAAGGTTGTAAAGATGGGGGGCAAAGTCTATGATCGAAGTAGGAACGCGTGTTGGACAAACATCCTACTGCTTCTTTATATCTTGTTCTCTCTGCACGCTCCAAGTTTTATCACCCATGCCCTTATTATTTCACCTCAATGCCTCCTCAGCGCATGACTGTGTGCTCGGCCTCTTTCCCTCTTTCTCGCGCGACGGGCTGCTCGGCCTCGCTAAGCACTTGCCTCATTGATCCCATCTTTTCTCATGCTCAATCTAAAGAAAGAGTTGGAAACAAGAGCTTGAGGAACAGCTTGTTGACTACCCTTTAATTTTATACGATCGTCCTAATACATTTTTACATTTTTACTAAGTATCATGGATTAGGCTTAGGGCCAGCCTTGGGAGCGTTGTGCGCGCGCGCGCCGGGCGCGAAGCGATATATTGCAGGTTGAACAATTAATGCGTTTCGTGCCCTTTTGGGCCGCGCGGCCAAGGATTGGTCAACCGGGATGTTGCGTCCCTGCATCCATTACGGTCTTTTGGGCCGCGTCGTCAATCTTTGAGTATTTTAGTAATCAAAGTTGATGATTTTTGACTAGCCATTAAGATCTCTTGATTCTCCCATTATATACACAAATCATTGATAGGAGTAAGTTTTAAACCCCTAAATCTTTTATTTTATTTACTAGAAACTCCTACTTTTTAGATAGGTAGATATCTTTATAGAAAGTTATACACAAAGTTATGAGTAATCTATTCTGATAAAAATAAATAAATCAGTATTCATCAATCACAGCATTATCATAGACTCGGACTTGAGGTTCGCCTAGGAGGAGGAAAGGGCAGGGTGGCCACAGGGAAGGTGGTCGTTCCTGATGCAGAAGGAGTGGCCGTAGTGGCCAAGTGGCCCGATCCTACCTTTGCTCCTCCCCCTTCCACCCCCTCATGGTATCCTAGTTTCTGAGAAGAAGAAAAAAATCATCATCGGGCTCAATAGTCTCTTCTTTCTCGAGGGTTCTTGTGGGACCATGACCGGCAGAACTATGGACCTTGGCACACATTCAAGGGAAACTTTTTCCGCAAGCTCGTTGATGTCACAATTAACGCTTTTCTCGCAATAGCCGCAAGGCCAGTCCGTTACAGTTGCCTTTGTCACAAGGCAGACCCAGAAATATGCCGCAGTGCATAAGAGATGCAAGGGACGCACATCCTGACAGCTTTGGCGGGGGGGTTGCGAGCTTCAGGTTAGAAGGAGCGCGGAGATTCGATTTTTATGCATCATTGTCATGTCGGGGAAGCGATGCGCCGGCTGGTGGTACCCTTTTTTTTAAGGTTAAAAACGCATTTTTTTTTTATTTTCTTACAGGAAAAACAAAAAGGACACAAAAGGGAAGCTGGGCAAGGAAGAATATTCAATTCGTGCGACCGGACCGGCTTCAGGGCGTTATTTGCCGGCCTGGTGACGTTACTTCTTGGCAATAATTCGGCGACTAATAAAACGAGGTGAAGGGAGGAGACCTGGCCAAATCGCGACGAGTAGCTGTTGAAAGACCAAGACAAAAGGGCCAGCACCTGCTCTATTACTTTGCCAAGACAAGAGACTGGCTGGCATGACATTTCTTAATTACCGCGATGGTGCAGCAATTGATCACTATATCTGCGCCCTCTCGAGACAGCTCTTCTCCATGGCAGCGCCAAGTCAGCTCTCTCACCGATCAGCTCGCTCAGGGGTCAATCAGGCGGTTTTGGATACAGTCCTGAGACAGCGGAGATCATGACACCGGGCGAGCCAATCTCTGAAACGTCATCCGTGTATATAAATTTCGCATGCGGGAAAGTCCTCCGCTCAGTATGATGAGCGTCTTGATTGCGTGTATCGCTTCCGGACGATTCGCGACGTGGCCGCTTCCATATTTCCTTCCACTTGATTCAGCATCACTCCGCTCCGTCACGGTGGAAGCGAGGGCGGACCGAGCCCAATATTCTGCTTTTCATGCACCATGAGTAAGCTTGATTGACAATCGGGGCAATCAAGTCTTAGATAAAAGATAGGATAAAAAAATTCTTTGCAGCAGAAACGTCTTCTAATGCAATGCACCGTCAACCCTTCACGACACATGCTTCTAAATCATGCGAACTCCTTGAACAAATTGATTTTCATTTACTTCTTTCCTTTTTTGTTTTGAACAGTGCTCCGGGAGGATGCCGGAACCTGGTTGGCGGAGCGTTAGCTCCGCGCAGGAATCGGCCAGAAGATGGCAACGCACACTATCTCGGACAAATCTACACGCGAAGAATCATGGGCAGACGCGTCGAGTTTCGTCCTTTTAGCCGCATGGCAATGGCTCGCGATGAGGGTCGAATCCCGATAGATTGGTGATTGTTGAAAAGGGGCGCAAGCGCAGTGGGAGGAAAAACCCCGTCTTCCTGCCTATAGTCTTCACGGTGACGTCAGGCTGCAGACATAAGTCCGCCGAATATTCATAGCGATGTGTCAAGTCGATAACACGGGCGACGGCGAAGTTGTTGAGAGAGTGGAACGTCTGCTCTGCCATCCGGAGACCCAGCATGGCTGAGCAGAGGTCAGGATGAGAGCGAATCCAACTGAATCGGGGACTTGCTCCAAAGAGAAGCAAGATACGAGCCGCTTTAATCAGATGACTCGTGTTGCGACACTTGATAGATGAGATCCTCATCCATCTCGGTCCGACACTCGTCCTTGCCAGCCATGAGTGAGTCCTGGCCCTGCCTCTAATTTTTTTTAGAATCAGGAAAGTCAAGAACAGGACGCATCAAGGTAAAAAAAAAAACATGGCATGCAGACAGGGAGGTCAGGCAACCCAGTGGCGTGGTCCTCCCAATGCTGGCTCCTCGGCGTCTTCCCCGGTCTTGGCGCCAAGCTGCCCTCGGGCACACGTTGGCCCTATCAGCCGCGCACGTGTCGAATGAAGCCCCATTGGCCGAAAAATAACGGCATACAAGAAGAATAAAATAAATGAGCGATTGGCGTTCATCCCCTTTGTGAAAGCCAGCGTGGGGGCAGTGGAGACTTTCTAGGAGCATCAATTGATTGTTTTCTTGGCTGTCTGGCGCTCAACCACACGGTCGGGTCTATTTCGAGTCAAGCTAACAGCCGTTCATTCCCACGCGTAATCGTCAGGTACGGGCTTGGCGCACGCCAAGCCCGAACTGGTAATGAAGGCCGACGATCTCAATTAATTTCCTGCTCATCATGATGCATATAAATAGAGGATGCATTGAAGTAGATTTAAACGAGACACGAGACTTGAAGAAAAAAAAAATAGATGAAATCAATATGTCTCTGACACTGCATGACCACCTGTTCCTAGGAAGGTACGTACTGCAGGACGGCTCTCTTGGCCATCTATTTTTATCATTGATGTCGACTCCTTTTTTGCATAGACACAAGACGCGCGGCGATTCCCACCGCATTACCGTAGATACGAATGTGTGAAGAGATGGCATTAACGGGCTTGACTTTGCTCGCCCCCTTGACGCTGATCTGATGTTTGAGATTAGAATGCCTAGACAATGCTGTATGCTGAAGTCATGCCTTGAGTCACATATCAGGGAAAAAGAGACGAAAAATCTCATGACTTTGAAGGATTTGAATCTGTATAAAGAGCAAGCAAGCCTATCTTGGCATGAAGAGGGAGTTTGTGAAGAAACTTCTCCTGTATGTAGGATCGATAATTTGAAGATACAAGCAACATGAGGTCTCGCAGTGTTTGCAGTGCGTCATTTCTCATATTCCACCTTTGTTCCTCCTCGCTCACGCCCAACGCTCTGCACAATGGCGTGACTACCAACAAAGCCACTCACTTGACCGCTGAAAACCTCCCGGCTCTCGACGCGATGGAGGAGAAACTGCTTGAGGAGACGTACGTCAAGGCCGAGACGGCGGCAAAGGAAAAGGCCATACACAGCTTCGAACCCAAGATCAAGCCTGAGCAGGCCAGCGCCCTGGCGGCAAAGCTGGGGAGCGCCGTGATTGACAAGCTGGGCAGCTACACGCCTGGCCAGCCGGCCACCATTGTGACCACGTTCCTCTCAGGCATCGCCGTCTGCTTGTACGAGCGCGAGCCGCCCGCCAAGGCCTACTCGTGCGGACTGGACAAGGTCCGTGAACTCGGCCACTTCCCCGAGCCGACGGCGCCCGAGGTGTGCACCAGTCGCCTGGGCCAGCTAGAGATCCCGGGCACGGGCTGGCCGGCGCCCTGCCACGACCCTTCGTCGCCGCAGCATCCGACTGGGAACTCGGCCAAAAGGGGTTTGCTGCGGGCCTTTTGCAAGGCCGCCGAGCTGCTGCAGGGAGATGAATTGACCGAAATGGGCCGCAGAAACGGCGAGCTCAGCTGCGACGACAAGTTCCCGTCTGACGACAAAATCGAAGCAGACGCCAAGGCTGCCCGGGACAAGGCCAGCCACGCCCAGGAACAAGTTGCCAAGTATCGTGAAGGGGTCGAAGAAAAGGTGCAGTCGGGCGGCATCGTGTCCCAGGACGACGTCAACAAGGCCGCCTCCATGATAATTCAGGGCGACCTCGAGTCAGTCAACAACCAAGACAAGAAGGACGCAATCGGCTTAGCCAAACAGTACCTGCTGAAAATCGAAGACAAGGACTCAAGCACACCGTCAGTCCCAAAAAAGTCGGGCGGCTCCAAGGGCTCCGGCACAAGACGTGAGAATTACCGATGCTTCTCGCACGCAAGGCTGCGCCGCCAACAGCCCCTCCATTGGGAGAAGATGATGGAGCAGTTGGAGCAGCAGATCAAGCTGTGGGGTGACACGGGTGCCCTTTGCGAAGTTTGTCGATTCAGCAAAAAGGCAAACGACTGGCAAGTCAGCTGCAGCCCTCGATGAAAAGCTTTTTCACTCTGAAGAGAAAATGATGTCAGCAAACTGGAACGGAGAAAACAAGAAGCACAACGACTAGACATCGTGGCGACAGGATCCAAGACATCTAGTGCAAAAGCTGCTCTCTGTTGAAACAGATGCTCCCGCAACTGCGCAGCGGATCCGGTAAGGAAACATCTGTTCCTGAAGCTGCTGCATTGCTCCCAACGCGAGACAAGTAGCACAGTGGACTCTGAGCAGAGAGCTGCTCGAGATGTGATTTGCCGGTTGGTAGAGCTTGATGTCTCTCCTTGGAGTGATCCTGCTGGCAGGACTTGGCCGCAAGAGACATGCTCGTATTCTTCTCTGGTGACCCAGAATCGGATCCCGCGCAGGCCGCAATCCGAATGGACCTGCATGCATTATTCGTCATGACGGAGCACCCGGAGAAGAAGATGGCTTGACTCAGGAACAATGAAACCTGATCAGACAATTCATCGAGAGATTTGTCAGAAATAACTCCTCGGAGCTCAGCGACGATTGCACGTCTTGGGCGGCTACGAGGTGCAGACACTAGCCTGTTGGGTTCCATTGGCTTCGGCATCGCATGCCAAGACCATCAACGCCGGCACAGAGCAGACCGGCGGGATGCAAAGCCTGTGCTGTCTAGCCGATCGTGGGGCCAAGGTCCGGACCGAAGGTGGGATGCCCAGGCTGAGAGATGGCGTAATGGGGCAGCTCGTGGCAATCGCCAAGTCGGAATGGTACGATGTGCCCGGCGACGTCAGGAGGCCGGAGGGTCAACCAGCGTCCGAAGGGAGGAAGCCGAGTCAAGCTCATCGCATGATCCAAGACGATGCCGCGCACGCTCATCAGCCCCATGAATTAGACACTGGCCTGGAGGTGATAACAGGAGGCACCCTTGGCAGCGCCACGGTACCGAAATTTCGAGCGGTGGATCTCAAGTTTCGTGACGCGCCAGTGCCTCTTTTTTTTTTCTTTGCCGAATCGTGCCCATGGCTCTGTGTCCTGACTCATGGCTTATGCGGAGCGAGTCATACTGCCACATGCACACTTGACGGCACGAAATCACTCTGCCTAGTTTGCAAGGTACATCCTGGAGTAAAGAATATCGAATTATATACATAGACGCGCGTGTGGAAGTGCTGGATAGTCGAGCGACAATGTGAGCCTGCAGGCGGGAGATTGAGCCATGTGCTCTGCGTAATATTTCTGTCTCTCTCTTTATCTATGCCACCAGATGATTGTTTCTTCAATTTGGCAATCGAGCACAGGTCATAATTCCTGTCGACGGAGAACTTTCGAGACGAACCAATCTCAGGACGTGACGACGCGGCACCATGTCTCTATCGGGCCTCGAAACGATGGAAACGAGCTCGGATGAAGACAATATTATTCCCTTGGCCAAATCAGACGTCGTTAGGGAGCAGAGACGGAGAAGAATGCATGGCTAAGGCCAGGGAGCGAGTCATTAGCTATTCTCAAGAATGAAAATTTTTCAGAAATGCAAAAGGACGAATCTAGAAACCGAGCATATCATCTTCAAGGGATGAAAAACACAGACTAAAACATTTTCCGTCCGGAAAAGGTGGTACCTGATTGCCAAAATTCCGCGACTCCTATGCATCCTAGTTCCACCATTAACCCAAGCCTCAATGCCAAGTAGAGTTCTACGAGTCATAATTAATGCGTAAATTTGAAATATAATTTTCTATGTCTCAAGATGGTAGCGAAGTACTTCGCCATGAGGCGGAGAGAGGCATCTTGACGAAACTCAGAATGATGCAGAGAAGGAGGCAAAATGTGGAAAGAGGACAACCATGCCACGGATGAGATGCACGGAGGGAATCTTCCTTATCTATATAAACTCACTCTTCGCCCCGAAAGATCTCGTCGTGATCCTCACACTCACTCAGTCACTCTCAAACACACGCACTGACACACACATATGAAACATACACCAACACTGTCTTATCTTTTATCTTGTGCCTCTACCATTTCCTGACCTCACGAAACATGAAGGCCCCTTCCGCCATTACTCTCCTTGTCTGCGCGAGCGCCGCTTCGGCCACGATCCTTCCCCGCGAGACCAAGCATGAGGGCGACGTCAAAAAAGTATGCACAAACAAGGGTCTATCGGGTGATGAATACGACATGTGCCTCAAAGCCGGCGAAAACTGCCTCAACCTCGCTGTGCCCTACACCAAGAACCGTGAATACTACGAGGCAAATCCCGAATTCTACGAGAGATGCTACGAAAACAATATGAAAAAGCTGCGCGGCGAGGAAAGTCCTGGCTTTGGCCTTGTCTTTTGCCAGACGCTTCGTGGCAGCTACATGGCCCCTGAGGATCTAAAAACCATGGACGAGGACACGGCTTGCCAGGCCGTCTATCGCGTCCTGGAAAGCATTTCAGAGGGCCATAAGCCCAACGATGAGGATGGATCCTGGCACGATAGTCAACGCCAGATCCCTCGTTTCACCGACGACTTTTGCGAGCACGAGAGACGCACCAACAAAAAGATCGCGGCTCTTCAGAACATGGGCAGAAACGCGACGAATGTCGATGTTTCCAGGCTCGTGCCTGTCATCGAATCTAAATATCTGGGCGAGGACTGCAGCATCATGCTCCAAGATCAGGTAAGCAGCGCCAACCACGACATTCCGGCCTAAAAGTCAAGTCGGAAGAGGCCGAAAAGGGGAGAGCTATAGGTAGGAGAAAATGAGAAAGATGATTAAGAAGTTGGAAAAGGGGGTTCAGATTAGAAAACTTTTTTAACGGCGGACGTGGAGAGAGCTAGGAGGGCTTGTTATAGCTACATGAAAAAAATTATCAGAAGATTTGTTGATCAGCCTCACTGAGACATTCAATCGGCATGTTCCAGGAGTGGTGCGCTGAATGGAATCGAACTAGTGTCGTATTGCTGAGGGGATTTACAAAATTTCATGAATTCCGAAGGTCATGCATGCTACGTAATCTACCTGTGGGACGCGGAGCATGCCGAAAGTCCGCTCATGACCAGTAGGAATTTGAGATTCCCGCCGTTCAAGTACGCCAGGGGTATGAAGTGGGCCACATACATTGATCAACTTGTGAAATGTTTCGTGAGAATTGAGGCTATGACATTACCAGAAATGCATACCCTGGCCCAGCTACACCTTTCGTCACGTTTGCACTTTACGCCTACACGCTTGCCGCAACTGCCTTGATATTGCCTTTCACAAGGCCAGGAATTCATTCAAAGGTCGGGAGCCAAGCTGAGAAGAGGCCGGGGCGCCTCTCCATACACATTTGCAACAGGTAGCCAAAGAAGGCTCGGCCTCGAGAAGTGGCTTGTCTAGGTCAACTTGCTTCTTAACCTTTGTTCCAATTCTTATGATCCATTCAGTGAACTACAAGGACCATCCTTATCCTTCTTTCTCTTTAAGAAAAATATATACTCTGTCTATCTCTCCCAACAAGCACTCAACAGTTCAATACTCATGTAGTACTTATGCAGTCGGCTCACTGTTTGCCTTATGTTCACGGGCAAGAGCGCCGCCACTAACGCCTTCGGGTCACAACCCTTCCTTTTTTCCCCTTCTTTTCTATCATTCCATTTCCTGTCTCTCAGTAGCTGGAATGCTGTCTCGCTCTCAGCCTCGCTCCAAAGTGCCAGAGAACGGCGGTCGCTGGCAGCGCGATTCCCATGGAGAGAAACGCCATCAGACTGTTTCCCCATCCAAACCCTAGAGACTTGTAAAGCTTGTCGGAGAAGAGCGGAAAGGCAAACGCTAGCAGACTCCTCAGGACTTGCGTCGCGGCCGCCGCGGAGCTCACATGCTCGGGGTACGCGTCCATGACATAGGCATTGAGGGTCGTGTCAAAAATCTGCATGCCAAGAGAGAGAAGGGCGGCGCCGATATCGACGACAAGCCAGAAGAGGTGGTACCGGGCAGCCCAGCCATAGAGCAGAAAGCCAATTGGCGTGAAGAGGGCGCTGGGCAGCAGGAGCGGGATGCGGACCTCGGGCGATGCGTGGGCTTCATTGTGAGCCACGAGCTTCCTGTACACGAGGTCCAGCAGCGGCCCGCAGAGCTGGGCGCCCAGAATTTCCCCGGTGCAGATAGCGATGTAGTGCAGGCCAGAGACGGCGACGGATTCGCCGTAGGCCGTGACGTGCAGAGACGAGAAGCTGGCGAGTGCAAAATAGAGCAGACCGTAGTTGAGGCCTTCCAAAATGGCCTGGATCTGGATGATGGGATGGAAGATGAGCAGCCGAAGGGGTCGAGAAAGGTGGCGTCTGAGCTTCCAGAGCTTAGACCGACCTGACTCGAGCATCTCGACAGCCGCGTGGTAGCGAGCATCGCCCGTTTGCGCGCGGCGCTGCTCGGCTCGGCGGCGGAGCAGCACGGGCGCGTAGCTCTCGTGGAACAGCAACAGCGATGACAGCTCAAAGACGACCTGGAAGATGGTGGTGGCCCAGAACATCCATCGCCAGGTGGAATACTCGACGATGAAGCCGCCGACGATTGGGCCGACGGCAGCTCCTGTCAGTGGAATGAGCAAGTACAGGCTCAGCGAACGTCCTCTCTGCTCGGCCGGCCACAGGTCGGCGAGCACGCCGTAGCCCAGACTGTAGACGGCGCTGGCGCCAAAGCCGGCCAGCAGACGGGCGGCGATGAGCAGCCCCTTTGAGTTGGCGAAGCCGCAGGCGAGATTCCAGCCGAGGAACCAGATGTTAGTGATATGGAAGATGGACTTTCTGCCGTATATTTCCGACAGAGGGCCGACGAACAGCGGGCCGAATGCCGTGGCCAGGAGGTAGGCGGAGAGTGCCATGGTGGACTGAGTGTTGGACATTTCGAGGTCGGCGGCAATGGTCTCAATGCCGGGCGCCATTATCTGCACGCGAGCAAGGGCGGGGAGGTGGGAGCAACCAATCGGTCAGCAGATGATGTCTGTTTGCATTGAGGGCATGGTGGGTGGCGGTGCGATCCTACCGTCGACACCATGATGCGGATGAAGCCTGAGCCCGAGATGGCCACGGTGACGGCCCATTTCAGCTTCTTGGGCCAATTGAGCGGATTCTCGGCGTCGTCAGGACCAAAGGCGACGAGGAATGCCTCGTCCCAGCTGCCGTCGGCCGTGAGCTGTTCGTTCTGGGCGCCGCTTTGCGCGGTCTGAACACTCTTCTCGAGGTCCGTTTGAGCATGCTGCTGGGACTGTGACTCTTTGGCCATGATGAAGTGCGATTTTGAGGATGATGTGCAATTGAAAAGTCGAGAAGGCGGGACATGGACGAGCGCGGGAGCTAGGAGCGTCCGTCGATCGTCCCGTGTGGGTCAATTTGTGTCACATCTATGCA
Organism: Hypocrella siamensis; assembly: GCA_000731825.1. Lineage (NCBI taxonomy): Eukaryota > Fungi > Ascomycota > Sordariomycetes > Hypocreales > Clavicipitaceae > Hypocrella > Hypocrella siamensis. The sequence continues at coordinate 24,225 of JMQE01000333.1, forward strand.
CATGCGACGCACATTTCAGATGATCAGGAGGAAAAAAAAACACAAAAGAAAAATGAGAAAAGAAACCGGGGTCCTTTCCTGGTCGTCGGCGAGATAGTAGGATGCCTAGCTGCTTATCTGATCGGCGATAGCATCCAATTAAGACCAAGCGAGTGGAGACAACAGCGCGCCAGTGCCCGAACAGGTCCGAGGGCCGAGGCGACCTGTTTGTTTTGAAAAAATCTTTGCTCCTTAATCGCCGCCGACTCGGCCGAAACGAGATGCCTGCAACGATGCGTGCAAAAACCGCCAAAGGAAATGTCTGGTTTTCTTGGGATAAAAGGCGCTCACGTCCAGCCTCAGGACGCATCGCCAGCGTTTGAGTTGCAACTGCCTTTCTGCGACGACGCCATCAAGCGCTCCACAAAGCATCAAGGCAATGGCTCCTCATGAAGACGCGCCAGCTCTGCAGCGGCGCCTGCAAGCACTTGAGCCTGTCATCAAAGAAATCTGCAAAGTCGCCGGTGCTCCGGGTCTATCCCTCCGTGTCGCGCATCACGGACAAGTCGTGCACAAGTTGGATCTTGGCTTTGCCGATGTGCGAGGCCAGACGCCCGTCGGGCCGCGAACGCGCTTCGCCATCGGCACCTTGGCCAAGACGTTCACAGCCGCTGCCGTGGGCGCACTTGTCGACGAGGGCCGGCTGCGGTGGGACACACCCGTCAAGAGTATCGTCCCAGAGCTGCAGACGACGAGCGCCACCGTGACGGAGAATCTGACCGTTGTTGATCTGCTGAGTCACCGCAGCGGACTGGGACGTTCCAATTACTGGTGGCAGGGTGCCGGGGGCGTTTTGCTGATGGACAAGCGCGACCTTGTGCCCAGCTATAACAGGCTGCCCGTGACGGGTCAGTTCCGCGGCAGCTGGGGGTACAGCAACTGGGGTTACGCGCTCGTGGGGGAGGTGATTGAGCGCTTGAGCGGGACGACGTATGCAGACTATGTCCAGAAAACAATCCTGACGCCGCTCGGGCTGCGGAGCACCACGTTCGACGAGCCCCGGCCCTCGTCTGCCCACATCGATGTCGATGCCGACCTTGCCCGCCCCTATGCGGCCATGGACGACGCCTCGCCCCATCTCATGCCCCAGCCGCCTGTCGGCGGCGACACCATCATGGTTCCGGCTTTGGGCGGCCTGAGCTCCGCCGACGACCTCTTGGCCTACACCATGGCGCTTCTGGCAGCATATCGGCATGAGTCTGGCTTGCAAGCGTCGCCCAAGCCTCTTGCTGTCAAGCAAGCGCTGCCGCAGCTTTCTGGCCACGTCTTCACGGCCCCAACACTGCTCGAGAAGTCGTACGCGATGGGATGGTATCGCACGCAGCTCCCCAATACTGTGCTCGGCATGGGCTGGAACAGCCTCTACGTCGACAGCATGCCTCGGATCCTGCCCAGGGATCATGTCGGACCACTCGTTGCCCACGGCGGGAGCCTGCCGGGCTATCATGTTTCCGCCGCGCTGCTCCCCGCCATCGACAGCAGCGTTGTCGTCTGCACCAATTCCATCGCCCTGGGTGATGTTTCGGGCTGGGTCAGCATGGCGGTGCTCGAGGCCCTAGTCGACACGCCCCAGCCGTCTGACTACGTGGCACTGGCGATCGAGGCGGCGAAAAACGCGGCGAGCAATGTCGCGAGATTTGAGACCCAGCTCCAAGCAGGCCGAGCCCCCGACGGCAGGCCGCCCAGGCCGAGGGACGAGTACGTCGGCGTTTATCGTGACGAGGAGCGTGCGTGGGTCGTGGCCATCAGATTGCGGGATGCGGCGCCGTCGGGCTTGGAAGTGGCTTTCCAGGGCCTGGACAGCCAGGCATGGGCGCTGTCTCACTACGAGAACGACACCTTTGTCTGGCTGGCGTCGCGCGAGGAACAGGCGAGGAGGGGACGCATGGTGACGTATCCGCTCATGCCGGACCACTTCAAGCTGCACTTTGAGGCGAGAGGCGGCCGCGGCATTGACCGGCTGGTGTGGAGGCACGAGGCAGGGGCCGCAGCCGACCAGCAATGCTTCGTCAAGATTTCATGAGCGTGGCTGATTGCAGAAGTCGTCCACTGCGAGAATTTTGACGACCGTGTCGAATGACATGGCTGCAGAGGGGGAGGCAGGACTGAGATGTCAATGTCAAAGTCACGACGAATAATTGTTGCCCTGTGCGTGTAATGATTGACATTCAAGCACGCCATTACGAGTGCAGGAGCTCGCGCGAGTGCGTCTTTCCCGAGGCTAAATTGGCCCTCTCTAGCAACCGATAATTCCGTCTTCTGGTTCTAGAAAATCTAAAACAGCCATGTGTCGTGGCGCATCAACGGGAAGCCAAGAAACACCCCATGCCTCACTCCGTGTTCGCATACACCGTCTGCCCAACCGTCTCGCACGCACGCCGGATTTGCTGGATGTAGCGCGCAAAGCAGGCATCGGAAAGCCCGAGACCAGCGCTCTTTTGCTTCTGAGCTAAGCACATCCTACTCAATAGGGCAACGATGTTGTCGGCGACTCGGACCCTGCACGCGGAGCTAGCACTTGCGTCTCCCCAACACTCTTTGTAGCCGCTGGCCGCAGACAACAGCCAAAGCGGCGGGAGATGTGTTCCCAAGCAAAGTACGTGTGACTCGAGAATCCCAAGCGCGGATCGAACCAAGTCGGCCTGAGAATCCGGATTCAGGGGCGAGGAATGAATGCCTGCTTGAGTTTCTCCGTGAGCGAGGTTCAGCAAAAAAGCCAAAGTGTTTGGGCGGCAAGAGGGAAAAGGAATACCGTAGTTCAACATGGGCCCCTGCAGCAGACACAAGCACAGCCCCGATCGCAAAAGGCTCGATTGAGACAGGACGATGGTGCTGAAGCCCTCGCGTGCAACCAGTTCGTGGATCTTGACAATGGTGCTGGCTGACCTGACGCAGATGAATTGCTGAAAGTCTGCATCCACGGCTGACGAATCGGACGTGTCGTCGCCTGCAGGGGCATACGGCACGTGGAGGAGGACGAGGAGTTCGTGAAGGTACAGCTGGATGATGGCCTGATGGAAAAGCGCGCGACTTCGTCCCGCAGCATCATTGGCCAGGCTGGGCCAATCGGGCACGCTGGCCAGGCTCTTGCAGATTTCCGTCCGTAAGTCGACGAGCATTGTCCTGCTCAGTGCACGTCGTCTCCGTGGATTGTTGACGATGTTGATGACGTCGTAGCGAACAAGTCTGACGGCGTGGGCCATCTTTGCAAACGAGCCGTTTGTCAATTGATCATCAGGGCGATGGGCAGGCTCGACGTCGGTGCTCGTCCCGTAGTCTGCATCGTCGAAGTTTCTCGGGGGCACATGATCGGTGAAGAGGCTTGGCACCATGGAAGGTACGCCGAGCTCCGCGCAGGCCGCAAGGTCTAGCTCCGTGCAGACGGCCCATATTTTCTGGCGAATTTCCCGCTCGTAGATGGACTCGTGGATGCCGAGCGATGCCCGGTCTCGGTGAAGGCCAGACGAGACGGCGTCGGCAAGAAGGCTCTGTGACGACGAGTACTGCTCCTCCGGGTCAATGTTGTTGAGCATCTTGGAGATGGTCAGCAAGCACCTGATCTGGAAAGACTCGGTCGTGGTTCTTCTCGCTGCTTGCTGACTCTGCCATGTCTCGACCCAGCGAACCCATTGCAGGGCTTCGTTCCGGGAAGAGGAACCGTCACCTTCGAACGACATGGGATCGTCGGCAGAAAGGCATCTCGCGCATGAAATGAGGGCCAGGAGCAGGGCATTGAACTGCCTCTCGTGACGATGCTCTCCGTCCCAGAACTCTTGATACTCTCTCCAGAAGGTGGGGACATGGAAAAGGGCAAACAGGCCGGTGAAGTGATGAAAGTACGTCTTTGCAAGGCGACGACAGCGTTGCTCTCCGGGAAGAAGACGTTTCATGTGTTGATCTACCTTGTCCGGCGCACAGGCGGGTAGAGGCGATTCTGCGCAAGTCGCTGAGACTGTCCATTGCGTCGCGCCAAGAATGTGGTGGTCCTCCAAGGTTTGTCTGATGAAATTGCAGGCATCCTGGAATTGAGCAAGGATGCTTGTCGAATGGCTGGGCCCCCGGAAGCGGCCTAATACACCCTGTCTTGTATCCTCAGTGCCAGCTCTCCGCTGCTGCTGCTGCTGCTGCTGCTGCTCTGACGGCTGTTGATACACAAAGGTCTGAGGCTGTATCGTTGCATGTATGAGATTTCCACTGTCCACGGCCACGCACAGAGAGCTTTCAGGGTCCACCCGAAATTCTTCTGACAGCCATGAGCCTGTCTGGAAGTCCTCGTCGACCAGCCATGTGTTGATGCTGTCAAGTGCGGCTGTCGGCACAGGACTCGCTGATAGGTTAGATGAGGTATGGTCGGTACAAGTCATGTCGGCTAGATTAACATCCGAGGTGGTGCCAAATCCATCATGGTACTTGCACAGCTCCGGAGTTCCTGCGTTGATACATCTGGAGCAGACAGGCGTCTCTCGACCGCATTTTAGCTTTCTGCGTTTGCATTCATGGCACGACAAGACAAGGCGCCTTCTTATTCTTCTCCTTCTTGTCGTCGACTCGGACATGACGAAGCCACGGGCCTTTACGCGTCAGAAATGAGTAAGAAAACCCCAAGTCCAGGACTTTCCATGGCAATCGACTGCCTTGGGGCAGTGCATTTAACGATTGCTCATCCACCTCTTTGCTTCCCACATGCTCCGGATCTGTGAAGCGGGGGTCTGCATGCAGGTGGCTGTATTGATTGCTTACGCGACCCGTGGCAGTTCGAAAAAGGGAATGCGTGCTGAAAGAACACTGGGGCGGCGAAGAGCGAACAAGGGGTAAGTATTCAGAGAGTGCGGAGTCGTTCATGCTGCGGCTTCAATTGAAGTGTGCAAACCGAGTGGTAGCAATTGTGGTCGGCGTGCAGCACGACGTGTCGGCCGTTTCTGCACTTCCTGCCGATTCAAGAGCTAGAGACGACGCATCATTTCTACTTGCATGTCATTCGTATCTGACAAGAATCCATGCTATCTCCCAGGTGTAGGAATCGGAGGCAAAGCGACGGAGTCGTCTGGCGCTGAAATGTCAATGATGACTGGCAGCTGGGATAGCGCAGAATGCCCGTCTCGTCATTCTGTGTTCATGCTGCTGTATTGCGCCTCCGTGGCATCCGGCCGATGTGGTAGCAATCACACGGATTATACTGGTTTCCCCGTTGTTTTGGTTGACCCAATTCTTGTTTCGGCCGCAGCCTGTGCAACGTGGGCATATCGGAACTTGCATCCCAGGCAGACCGGGCCTTTTTGCGCTGCAATGCAACGCCATCAGGGACTAGGAAATTCCGAGATTTCTCACCTGACGTCAGCTCCTCCACGTTGGTCTCACAACTCTTGCTGCATGTAGTTCTTGCGTCATGCGCCCTTGTTCTGGTGCCTTGGGGATACGAATGAATAAATGATGGGCGGCTTCTGAGCCTCAACATGTACGATCAGCCTTTTCTTTTTTTCCCTTTTTGTGTGTGTGTGTGTGTGTGTGACTCGAATAGAGGCCCAAGTGTCTGATTCAGGAGCGCCTCGTCATTGAAATAACCAGCCTCTTACTCTCTCAACACAGGCTCGCGCACCTGTCAGTAGCACTCGAAGTTGACTCATAGAAAAGGTTCGATTACTAAATCTTCCGGCCAACGGCATTCATCTCCATGGATTTTTCCGACTGGTGGCCATACCCCGCACAGCTTTTCTCCATTTGGACAAAACACGGGATGATATCAAGATAAAGCTTGCCCCCCCCCCAACATAAAGTCCAGGGTCGACCAGTGTGACGTGCAGTAGCAGGCGCCGCATCCCCAGATGATAGGAAAAGGCGGCTGCCCACATGCGAGTGCCAAGAGACCCATGATGCTGCTGACGCTTCGCTGCATGACGGCGCTTTATGTCCCGCTCACGTGGGCACCTTGTATGAACTCGGCAATCTCCGCGGATCCTCCGACGCACACGTCCATTTTTGTGATATCATGTCTGCTTGATTGGTAATGTTGACTGGTTCGAGAGTATGTTGCTCTGTCACATTTCGATGGCCGGCAGTCCTCGACTCTTTTTTTTCATGACCTCTTTCTTTCACCGGGCTCGTGTCACTATATCCAATATGTTCGAACAAGTACTTGGTGTTTGCCTCGTGTCCGTTTTCTCTCCTCCAAGTCTGCTTCATGCCATGATTGGCTCGCCCGCCATGCCAGGCTGGTCCCAGAAGCTAGCCATGACTTTTCGATTGCCCTCCCACGCCCAACGCGCGTGCTGCGCGGCAAAGTTCTTTTTTTTTTGGGTTCACGTTGTCAGCTTGCCTTGTTCCCAGAATGGAATCGAGATTGGTACCAACATCAATAAGGAGGACGTCGCCAGCGTCCCAGACGATGCTCGCTTCGAGCTCGTGCTGCCATTCGTCCATCTTCTGTAGCCATTCGCGCGGAATAGGCTCGTCCTTCTCCAAGCCGGCGAACTAGATAGTCTGCTGTCAGTGAAGTTAATTTGAGAAGTCACTCCGAAACGGGACGCACATGGGGTGGTATGGCGACACCCGTGGTGCCATCGTCTTTCTTGAAAGAAAAGGGAGGATCAAAGGTCTCATTGGCCACCGCGTTCGTGTAGCGAGTCGAAAGAGCCTGGATGGGATGTCAATGAAAAAAAATCCATATTTGCACGTCTGCTTGTTGCCATGAGCGGCCCGCTCACATTAAAGATGGCAGGCTTCTTCAGGGTAGGATGCAGTCGTGTGCCGGGGACGCGGTGAACGACCTCGAGGTCGCCGTTGCCCTGCCAAGTCCAGTCGAATCCGCGCCGCTGCCAGACAGGCAGGCTCGAGTCGCTCTTATCAATGTCTTGGTGCCAGCCTCCCTGCTGCGCCAAGTGGAGGACCTTGCGCTCAACCATGGCGCGCCTCCCTTGCTCTGTCTCGGGCATCTTCTCGCCTTCCCTCGGACCAAAGGCCGAGTCCTTGTACAGGCCGTTGCCGCCCACGATGCCCCCAACCTGCTCGGCATTGTGGGGGATCTGGTAAACTACACCCTTGGCGCCGCAGCCCTCCACAAAGCCCGGCGCGTCGGAGCGGAGGCGGTCGTACAGGGCGAGCGAGCTGCAGACGGACGTCTCACCGCCAGCCTCGGGGGCCACTTGGCAGAACAGAGCCAGGTAGTGCGGGTGGACCGGCGAGACGGCGTACTCGTTGTGCCAGCCGATAAAGTGGCTCGAGGGTCCCTCGTTAGCCGTGAGGACGTTGCGAGCTTGTGGCCGGCGGAGCACCTCCATGCCCGTGTGCTCGTGAGGCTTCCACGCGTGCTGGCCTGACCCGGCCAGGGCGAACATGAAATCGGAAAAGTCCTCGGCGGTCCGGAGCGGCAGACCCTTGAAGTGGATGGCGCCGCCGTGAGCATCGAGCAGCCGTCGGATGGGGCTCTGGACTGTGTCGTCACCGGGTTGAGCGGCAAGGGCGCGAGCTTGCTCCAGGATGGCCGCCTTGGAGACCTCCTCACGGGCGGGCTGCATGACCAGAGGGAAGTTGATGTAAGGCTCGTTCACGCCACGCACGATTTGCAGCTTCTTCTGGTATCCCTTGTCGGGCGTGGTCCAGAATGTGCCGACGGCCATGGTGAGACAAGATGATGCGAAACAAGAAAAATACCAGGGGAAGGAAAGCCGAGTAGTCGCGATAGCTGCGGGTTGTAGAGCCAAGCTTTCTTTGACAGTCTCCTGCCTTTTAACTTGGCGCCGCCCGCGCGCTTACATTATTGTCGTCTGGCACTGTTGGCTGAAAAAGAATGTGCCTCACCATGCCGGTCCTCGACGCTCTCGGCCGAGATGACGTTTGTTGCGAACAAGCTGCAGCGGCCATGTTGCAGCGCGCCAATCGGGCGAGACATGTTGATCGGCCGCGCTTGACGGCGACATGCAGACGGCCGATGGTCGGATTTAAGGTCGGACATGTTGGCCCAGGTCGCGTGTACGATTTCAAGGCTTTCCGAGGAAAAGGTCGGTTTTTTTTTGTCTTGGGGATCGTAGCAGCCTCAACTGTGGTAAGTTCCTTGGCACAGACTGAATTACGCTCCGACAAGCGTGAGCGGCGAACAATGCTCGACCCCAAAGACTACAATGCCTTGGATCTAGCCCAGCCGACCGACTTTCGATCAATGCTGAGAAGCGGGGAGCTGCTCTGGGGCACGAGCTGTCGGATTCTCAGTGACGAAGCAGCGCGCGTGGTGGCGACGCTGCCGCACCAGTTTTGCTTCCTCGACGCCGTAAGACAGTAATTTGATGATTTTTCCTCGCTAGACCTTCTCGTCCGCAAGAATTACTTTACGGGCATCGCGCGCCAACAAGAAATCATAATATTTAGGAACACAGCCCGTTCAACCCGACGCTGCTCGTCAGCCTAATCAAGACAATCCAATGCACGTCCAACGGTTCCATGGTGCCGTATGTGCGGTTGGCCCCGAGCATGACCGACCTCATCAACCACGTTTTGCTCGCTGGGGCAGGCGGCATCGTTCAGCCGCACGTGCAAAGCGCCGAGCAGGCCCGCCGCCTCATCGACCTGGCCAAGTTTCCGCCGTTGGGAACACGCAGCTACCCGCCGCTCGCGCTGCTGGGGAAACAGGCCCGTACGAGGCCGGGCAAAACGGTGTACGATGTGTGGAATGACAACGCCGCTGTCCTGGTCCAGATTGAGGACGTTGAGGGCGTGGAGAATATCGACGAGATCGCGGCCGTTTCCGGAAGTAAGCCTACTTTCCCTCTTGAACACCCTTGGCATCAACCCGACACTACTGACCCGTTTATCGCCAAAGTTGATGCCATCATGGTTGGCGCGGGTGATTTGCGATGCTCTCTCGGCCTCGAGGTCGGCAGCCAGGACGGCGACGAGCCTGTTTTCCTGGCGGCTCTGGACAAGATCCAGCGAGCAGCGGACAGAAACGGCCTGGCAGTGTTGGGATTTGCCATGACGCCCGAGATTCTGCGGCGGCGATTGCGGCTCGGTTGGAGAGCGTTTGTCGTGCACTCGGACAAGGGGGGTGTGTTTGAGTCGGGAGTGCGTGGCCTAGCGGAGAATATGAGACTTGTCAAACAGGTCAACGCCGAGATGAGCGCGGCTGAAGCCGCGGAGCAGAGCACTTAGGATCTCGTCTATTTAGTTTGTGATTACATCGGTGACGATCGAGAAGCAGACGCGTGATAGAGGCCGAAAGTGTCGGGCATGTTGGTAGACGGGCGATGTAACAAAATACTTGCGCCGAATGCATACGTCCAGAGTCAAATTGTCAAGGCGGTAGTTCTCGTAGCAGTTCTTCCCAAGAAGAAGCAACGACTCTCTCAAGATTCCGCTTGCACATCCGGCTACTTTGATCATGATATATTTAAACAGCTAACTAGGCGCGAAGATGGCCGTGAGAAAGCGTAGCAAGTGATGGCAGCCGGCATCAAAGCTCTGAGCAACGCAGATGAGAAATTGTTCGGCAAACCACCGTAAACAGTCTGGATCTGTGAGTCAAGCCTGAAGTTTACGCAGTAATGACGCAGCATAGGTGCGCTGGTGCCCGCGAGCTTCTCCGAGCTGTGGACTCGGGTTCACGCGGGGACAGTCAGCTCCGGCCCAAGTATAAAAGCGCCATCCCCCCCCCCTGTCGGACCTGTCGGGCCTGTCTCGTCCCCGAAGCGTTTTACAGAACTCAGAAAGGGCGCCGTCTCCAGGCTTTCCCTTGCATTCCCCGCTCTTTAATCAGCAATGGCTGCCACCTTCACCATCTACGGTTACAATGTAAGAGAGAGCCACGCTATTACCGCAGAGGAACTTATCGCTGATTGAGTTTCGCCAGGATAATCCCCGAACTCAAATTGTCAAGATAGTGGTAGGATTGCATGATTGTTTTCTTGAAGCAATGCCGCGTTTACTGACACGGAGAGCAGGCGGCTATCCAGGACATCCCGCTGAGCCCGGTCGAAGTCGTTCCACGCAAGGGTATCAACAAAATCGCCTACATGAAAGTCTTCCCGCTGTCTCAGGGCAAGATACCAGCGCTCCAAGGGCCTGATATACGGCTCACGGAGACTATCGCCATTACCTACGTGAGTGGCACTGCCCTGGCGTCCCTGAATCACAACTGAGCGACTGACCTGTCTCCAAGTACCTGGCCAAGCTTCAGCCGCAAACTCGTTTGCTCGGATCCCTAGGCACTCCGGCGCAGGAATCTCGTGTGATGCAGTTTGTCAGCTTCGCCAACCAGGAACTTCTCCAAACGCTCGCGCGTTGGTTCCTCCCTCTCATGACTGGCTTCACAGACCCAGCACCATACAGCCACCAGGCAGTCGAGCAGGGTAAAAGTGCTAGTCTGACTCTTCTGCGTGAACTAGAACACACCTTAGCTAGCAGTGAGACAGAGTGGCTAGTGGGCAACTGCATAACGCTGGCAGATGTCTTTGTGGCGGTTGTGTTGGGCAGAGGACTGCAGAGAGTACTCGGCAGGGCATGGCGTGAGGCTCACCCGGCCTGCATGGCTCATTTTGAAAGGGTGATGAGACTGGAGCCGGTGATTGCGGTCCTCCCGAGGCCCGAAATGGTCGAGGAGGAGCCGCCAAATGTGCAGCCAGCACGAGTCTGAGTGACGACGAGGTTACCAGGCCGTGACCGCGGTTTCGACCGAGGACAAACACATATCTCGTGGCAGTCAAGGTCATTTCTGCCCCCTCATCGAGACTCTCACAGCAGATTGATCATGCCTACAATAGGAGCTCTTGTACTTGGTGATCGGGCAAAGCACATCTCAATTGTTATGTGAATTTAGCCAGACGTCATGACTGCACCAAGTTGCTTGCATCAGACGTCTTTCAACTGCAAGCAATTTTATACCCCCCTGCGAAGTATGCTGACTGACCACCACAGCCATCGGCTGCAACCACTTGCCTTCCATCCGATGCATCCGTCGGCGACCTGAGATTATACTCGCAACCCTCCATTTCTTGATCCGAACCCAAATCGTTGCGCCGTCTGAGCCATGCTCCTCGCAACATGGGCCGTATTTTGGGCGTTGAGACCTCTGAGAATTACCATTAGCCTTGGCACAAAAGACTCTCCAATTTTTGGATTCGGTATACACAGACGCTATGGATAGCCTTCCCGTATCCTGCAGATATACGGCATGTTCCTCTCGTAGATGAGCAACCTGCTCCTGGTCAAATGAGGTGTACCTTAATGAGCATAAAGGGGATTAGCGAAACACTGACGAGACATGTCCACGATTCAGCTTACAGAAACATTCCAGTCTGAGCCTTCACAAATCTCCAATTACCAGGCGCCTCGTTCCGACGCAGCTCCTCGGCCAACGCCTCTCGTCGCGACACCAAATCCTCCGCCACGCCACGGAGTTCGTCCTCCCACATGTTCCGCAAGTACGAGCTCTCGAGGATTGTGGATACCAGCTTGGCACCGAATCGTGGCTGAGCGCCCGTTTCAGCGCGAGCAAGAAGCTTCATCTGCTCCTCGGCCCGGACGGCCGTCTGTTTGTTCGGCATCGGTAGGCAAAGGTGGCCTACTCGCTCGCCGTACAGACCAAAGGCTTTGCCATATGTCACAGCTAGCAGCATCGGAATGCCGGCCTTGACAAATTCTCGAATAGGAGCGCAGTCCGTCTTCACGTCACCGGACGCGAAGCCAGGATAGGAAAGATCGAGGAAAGCGAAATGTTGGCGGACCTGAAGCGCACCCGCGAGGAGCTGCCATTCTCGAGGTGAAGGATCACAGCCCGTCGGATTGTTTCCACAGACTTGAAGAACAATAACAGACTGCAGCGGAAGAAGAATGACTGCGTCGTGGAAGGCTTGAAAGTCGAACATGTGCGTGATAGAGCTGTAGTATGGGAGATTGACCGTCTCGAAGCCTACAGATTGAAATACGTTGGGATGGTTGACTGTATCAGGGTCGTCAGCGTGCACGTTCACAACAGTCTGGCTATGAATACCTACTCCAAGTTTCTGCAGGAATGTAAACTTTAGGACTCGCCGCGTGTCTGTGCGGTTCATAGTGCATTCGAAGAAATTTGGCGCCCATGTGGCACGCGCCGCTGGCTCCCAGGGCTTGCATCGATGCCAGCCTCAGCATACCATGTCAACTTTGGATCTCAACACTGGAAAAGACAGGAACATAGTTGATGCTTACCTGTCCTCCACGAGAACCGGGCTGTCGTCGCCGAACAGCAAACGGGCACTTAAACGTCGAAACGGCGCCTCGCCGAGATGCGATGCGGGATATTCGTGGTTCCATGCCGCATCATTGCAGAGCATCTGCCGCGCCTGCATTCTCACTTTTGTGAGGGAAAGGTAACGAGACTGCATCATAGGAAAGCTGACCTCTTTGACGCAACGGAAGACGAAGGGATTCCCGTCGGACGTTTGGTACACACCACACATGAGGTCCGCCTTGTGAAGACGATTGTCGTGAGCGAATTGTGCTTGAAGAGCATTGAGACTCTCTGTATGCCAAGGGTGAGAATGTTACGTCTGGTCCGATCTGGCTGTACAGCGCGAGTCGGGTCCTTACCGAGCTTGCCTTTTGGGACATTTTGGAAAGGATGCGCGGTTGGCGCTGGGCTCCCAACATGGGTGTTTGCAGTGCGCCCCTCTTCCATAGTCATCAACTCGGGGCAGAATCACGGAAAATAAATTGTAATACAATGGGGATGAGAAGCGATTCTCACACAAGGTCGGACTGTATAAATCTTCTTGTCGGGCATTGAATGCGACTGGATTCTCGGCCGAGTCGGCGATGACATGTCAACGAAGTTAGCAAAAAAAATTCCCCGAGCTGTTCAATCAAGTATATGGGGCTTGTCACGTCATCCAGGGACATGTCGCGCCGCAATTCCGACAAGCCACATTATCGGAGACATTGCCGGTTGAAACGAGTTTCAGGACACAGGCCGCGTGGCACATGGAGAAGGCGTCATTTAGCATCAATAAATCAACCATGGTATTCAAGAATTTAGCCCAGGACCACGGGAAATCGAGCGAGATGACGGCCCTGATGAAGTCAAATACGCCATTGCAACTACAAAAGGCTCTCAAGATGCCCCTTGAGCTCTCTTCCCGCTTTAAACCGGTCAGCCAGTCGTAGCGCCCTCACAAACTCCAGAGTAAGCGCCTGCTCGTCCTCAAGGCCGACCGAGATGCGCACAATCGACTCGTCCAGACCATAAGATGCCGCCCACGCCTTTTCGCGCATGAATACGGTCTGCACGTACGGCTGCGCGAGAGTCACTGACGCGCCAAGCGAAGGACCTTTGTGCACTCGGACGGCGTCAAAGAACACAGTCGCCGCCACGACACTCTCAAATTCGAGAGTGAACAAGCCGCCGTAGCCCGGGGTAAAGTCCTTGGTCGGTCGGCGCATCCGTGCCTCATAGTTGGCGCGCGACCAGCACGTCAAGGGATAGTAGACGTGTGTCAGGGTACTCGAGGGCGCACCGGCAAAGGCATCCAGCACCGAAACCAGGAGTTGTGCGTTGCGGTTCATGATGGCGGCGCGGGGGAGAAAATGGCGGCTGTTGAGCTCGAGAGCACTCGCGTCGGCGCCGTACAGCTCATTGACGTAGACGCTCCGCAGGGACTGCTTGAGCTCGTCATGGAACGGCATCGACGGGTTGAGGACGATGCTGCCGGCCATGACGTTGGCCTCGCCATTGAAGCTCTTGGTCAGCGATGTCACGATGACGTCGGCGACGCCGGCCACGTCGACGTTGGCGAAGCTGCCAATGGTGTCATCAATCACCACGACAAAGCCGTACTTGTCAGCCAGCCGGCGGATGCGTGCCAGGTCGACGGTCCGCAGCAGTGGATTCGAGGCGCACTCGCACCACACCGACTGCACCTGGCACGAGCCTCGCTGCCGCCAATCCGAAGCAAGCGAGTTCTCAAACTCGTCGAGCTCGGCCGGCGTGCCAAACCCGTAGAAACGGCACGCCGTCCCGTACGTCTGCACCAACTTCAGGGTCAACTCGTACGGGAAACCAAACACAACCGTCTCCCTGGCCTGCCACTGCTGCAGCAATTTGTTGGTTTGGTAGATGGCAGCCATCCCCGACGGATAAAGAAAGACGTCGGACGGGGAAAAGCGGGCAGCATGAATTGATGCACGGCTCAGAAGTTTCACGATTCGAGCTCGCACTATTCTGTCCGCCCGAGTGTCAGCCAGATTTCGCGTCGCGACGTCCGCGTTCATGCCCGGCAGCTCGTCCAAGGAGGCGGGAAAGAGCTGATGTCCGTGGGCCAGCATGCTTTGCGCCAGGCGCGACGAAATACCGGTCCCCGTGAGCCTCCAAAAGACCATTGCACTGGCGAGAAACTGCTCCGGAAATAGACAGACGTAGAAACGCCTGGGAGCAGTTCCTGGCGGTGATGCCCGTGATAATGGCGATGAATAGTCCAGCATGAACTCCACGCCTTCGACGCGAACACGGCCTAGAGCTTCCGCGGACACGGCGGCCATGTCCAGAATCATGGTCTTGCAGGCCATGGCGTGGTCCATGGCAGGAAAAACCAGACATTTTTCTCCTGCACGTCCGATAAGGCTGAGCGTGGCTTTGTTCACCTGGCATCAAGCGTTGGCATACATGATCAACTTGGGTCCCGATCGCTCAGGTACTCACCTCGACAACGTCTTGGTTCAGAAAAGAACGAGGGTAGCCAATCTTCTGTACGCGAGTGACACGCGCCACCTGCGCTGCCATGTCGCGCATGTCCTGCCAAGTTGGCAGCTGCACGGAAACAGCATGCCGATGGTCAGGAACGGGGAATCCGAGCGGAGGTGGCAACGGAAGGGACTTGGTCCCTTTTTCGGCTACTGGCAGAGAAAATAACATTCTGTAAACCTATCAAGGCATATGTCTGAGGATGCACAGCCATGAGTGCGATGGCTTTAAGAAACTAAATCCCGATTGCTCTATATCGCGCTTCTCGGCCGGAGGTGTCTATTCTTTCTTGGGCTCGATGCAAGAGGTGGTAATCGGACATGGTTTGAATCGAGCCGATTTACTTGTTGGTCCTTCGCTTCGGAGTTAACCCTGCATCAAGCGACCGGCCGTTTGCTGGCCGAGCTTACCGTCCGGGCCGGCCAAAATGACACTTAGTCTGCACGACTAACCCCGATCACGCGCGACGAATAAAAGAAAGAAGCACTCGTTCATCAGTTATTTCGGCACGCTTGGTATCAAGCACGTGGCACCAATTCGCTTTCACAGCACTCCAGCACTCTCCCCGGGTTTTTTTGGCTTGTCCCATAGCCATCAAATGACTCCCACGACTGTGGAAGGCGATGTGGAGATCGAAGGTGGCAAGTATTCCAAAACGCAACTAAATACTGTCAACCGATATCGAGGTCGGGGTGAGTGAGACGCCGTCTTCTTGATCGAGCGTTGCAGCCTTTGTCTGACTGGCATTTCAGGCCAGTACGAGTTTCAACAAGTCTACCCCATCATCGACGAGGCACCCATTCTACAAATTGCGTTCCAAACCTGCCCAGATCATGATGAATTTGCGTTTCCCGTGATTCTGCCAATGCTTGGCTGCACCGGCAACTTCAATCAGAGTGAGCCACCAAGTGGCCGGCGATCCATCTATTTGCACGGCTACGTCTCCTCGCGCCTCATGCGGCTGTCACAGTCCGACGGCATCCCCGTGTGCGTTTCAGCAACGCTAATGGACGGCATCGTCCTCGCCCTAACGCCGAACCACCACAGCTGCAACTACCGATCTGCAGTGGCCTTTGGGCACGCCCACGTGATCGAGGACGAGGCCGAGCGTCTATGGGCAATGGAGCTCATCACTAACAACCTCGTCCCGCAACGGTGGCAGCATACTCGCTACCCAAACAAGGCAGAGCTTCGGAGCACCGGCATCCTCCGAGTAGACATCCACTCTGCGAGCGCAAAGGTTCGCACTGGATCAACTGGCGAGTCGAGGGAAGATTTGAAAGACGAGCAAATGCGGCAAAATGTCTGGGCCGGCGTGGTGCCGAGCTGGACGGCATTTGGGAACCCTCTGCCCGCCCCGACAAACATGGTCACGAGCCTGCCTCAGTATTTAGAAGACTGGGTAGCTGGATGGAACGAAAAAGCAATGGAATACTCTGCTGCGGCAGCTGGGGTGTAGCCAACTTGTGCTTGACTTGACCATTTATCTGTCCGCATAAGGCAAGGAGGCCTCGGAAAAGGGCTGCGCGAAAACAGGTCAAGGTGAACTTGGGTACAAGATAGCAAGGAAGAGACAGGAATCTAAGATTGATTTTTTTTTTTTTGCGCAGGCAGTATGAAGCAAGCACCGATGCTGGTGATCGAGTCCAGGCGCCGGGGACAATCCGTATTTGCTGCCCAGGTCTCGTGGACTTACAAATCAGCGGCATGCATGCGACTCAGCACAATTGAGCGTTTAGTTCTGCACCAGTTCTGCACGTCACCGCAGCGCATCGGACACTGGCTCGGCGTAGATGGGCCTGGCCGGTTGTCAGCACACCCTCGGCCGAGAGTTATGTTGTATGAAACCCAGGCAGCGAGCATCCGCTCGGCTCGGACATGACTCGGTTTCTTCCACTGTCCCATCAATGCTTCTCCGAAGCTCATGCAGCCTGTGCGGAAGTAATTGGTTACACATTTTGCCATGTCCTTGCGAATTTGAAACCAACAGGCTTTTCCATGAGTCGCCGTCGGACTCCCTGTCACTGTCCGCCGCGCTCTGTACTATGTGTTCACTGAGACCAGAAAGCGAGAAGAGAAGCGGTTCATGGCCGGCATGAGTTCTTCGAAAGAGCTCACGACGCTCGATGCGTGGTGCGTTTGGGCAGACGACGCAGAGCCTCAAGTCCATTCTTTTACGTGGCGGACCAACGCGTCTCCGGAGCCCTTCTCCGTCCAGTCAATTGACTTGGTAGTCTCACATCCGTCCGAAAATGTGTCAGCACACGGTACCTTGTCAACGATGACGTGGTCCCGAAATCCGCGGACAGGAGTGGCTTCACGAGACGAGCCAACCGACATTCGCACGTTCCTGAATAAAACGTTGCGGGCACACAATGACAAAGTAGCCGTGAAGCTCATCATGGCCAAGGTTGACGGCTACGTGGCGCAATCCAACATCATTCAGACTCGTTTTCATGGTTGCGCCAACGCTGATGGGGTGGCGAGCTTCCTGCAGCCGGGCGAGCGTGTCGCTGCGGTCGCCGCGCCCACGCCCGAACGCAGTGATCCTATCTTCCAGCTCGAAGATATTCTGACGGCTGCGCTCGGGGCCCTCCGGTGCGCGCCCTCGGTTGATGCTGCATCGGCGTGGGAGAGACTGGATGGGCTGGAGCACGATTTCCGCAATCGGCTGAGCATCCAATTCCTCATGCCGGACCCGGTTGTGAAGAAGCGGGTAGGACTTGTCCAGTGCCTCGACTACCGCATGTCCATCGAGCTGTTGCAACACCTGCACGTCGAGCTGGTCGTCTTTGACGAGCCGGGCACGGCCGCCGAGGACCCCGACGGACCGCTCGGACATCTATGCGCAGAATTCCACCCGGTCGATCTTACGCCGGACGAGGGTCTGGTGCGGCGCCTCTACCTGGCCACGCGGGATCAGGCCCTGGACGCGCTGACTTCGCGATTCGACGGCATCCTCGGAAAGGTAGCGCAAGTTGCCGAGATGCTCCAGCTCCCCACGCCGGCTTCGTCTGCGTTGGCCATCGCCACCGACAAGTTTCTTATGCGCAACACTACGGCGGGGCCAGACTCGCACGAGACGGATGGCCAGGCGGTCTGCGTCAGGGACAGACGGCAGCTGGAGGATTGGCTAGGGGCTGGCGCCCTCCCCATCCCCTACCCGGTCGTGGTCAAGCCCACCAACGGCTGGGGCAGCTACGGCGTGGCCAAGGCCGCCAACGAAGCAGAGCTGCTCGCGGCCGTCGAATGGGCAGCTGGACCCGTCGAGGGATTTCTCCACCCGCAGGTCATGATCGAGCCGTACTGCGGAGGCCCAGAGGTCGATGTCAACATGGCCCTATGGAACGGCGAGGTGACCTTTGCCGACGTCTCTGACAATGCGCCTACCGCCGGCGATCTTGACGAGGTGACGGGAAGCGGCCGCAAGGACTTCCAGGAGTGCCTTTTCACGTACCCGTCGCGGCTGCCGGCGTCGGAGCAGGAGCTGATGTGTCGCTCCATGCGCGACCACATCCTACGCATGGGCTTTCGGTCTGGCGTCTTTCACTGCGAGGCTCGCGTGCGCCATTCGGCCATGCAGTACGTGCGTGTGCCAGGGTCGGGCAACATGGAGCTCACGTTTAAGCCGTCGGACGAGCCCGGCGGCGAGCCCAGCATGTTCCTGCTCGAAGTCAACGCTCGCGCCCCGGGATACGTCGGCCTCTACGCCTCTGGCCGGACCTACGGCGTCGACCTCTGGGCGCTGCAAATTTTGCACAGCCTCGCCGATGAGGCCCGTTTCCGCGCACTCTCTGTCCCGTTCGCCGACGGCCCGCAGCATCACGCTGCTGTACTGCTCACCATGCCCGACAAGGGAGGCGTCTTGATGTCACCTGATCCGATGACGCGTCTGCAGCACGAGAGGCCGGAGCTGGCCGCCGCCGTGAGCCTTTGTCTAAACCATTTTGCGCAGGGCGAAACCGTGACGTCGCCCAAGGAAACCCAAAATTGTTTCACCTCTGTCTTGCTCATTGAGTCTCGAGAGGGCTATGAGCAATGTATGAGGCTCGTGGAAGAAGCGAGGCTCGAATGGACGCCGTGGATTGTGTAGCAACGTGGTTGGTTGTGCCTCAAGGGTCTGCTGGTCCTGGGTTACCATAGCCAATGTATTTTTAATTAGTTGGCTTTGCTGCAATCCTAGCGTAAGCGGAACCAGCGCATTTGAACATCTCCTCACGGCCGCGCCCGGAACCTTTTAATGCGCGTGTACATGACATGGATTGCTGGTCGCCGGAATTATCGGAATCTAGCGGTAGCGCCCGAGTCAAGGCGCTCACCCCTGCACGACGTATCAGACGAATCCTTGGCCGAGACGAAAAAAGGATTGAAAATGACGTGCAAACTCCCCCTCCCCCCCCCCCCCCCCCTTCGTCGTCACTTGTGCCATTCATTCTCGGCAACGCCTCACCTCCCTGCCACAAAGGTGGCAGTCCTCCAAAGACCCGTCTCCTCACGAGCAAGCCCACTTTGCTCGGCCCAGTCCAGACGGCCGCGACATCGACTCAACTCCTCGGGCGGGAGGAGCCGGCGGAGGAAGCGATGGCGATGTCTGCCCTTGAGAATGTTGTAGATGCGCGATATCTGGCAAATGTCGGTTCCGATGTTGAGAGGGAACGGAAACGGCCGGAGGGGTTTCGAGCGCACCATTGGTCGGAGGACGGCGAGTTTTCTTCTTCTCGGGCAAGCATCCGTTGTTTGCTCGTACTTTTTGTTGTGGGCAAAGAAATGCTCGATTCCTGACTTTTTTTTTTGGGCAGCCTACTCACCTACCCTACAGATGTCTAGGCTACTATAATATAAGTACTCTGGCAAGTACTGAGAACAGCTTGCATATTTGGCCAAATGGCTATGTGCCTTGTATCCTCTATTTTTGGGATTGCGTTTTTTTATCTTACGCTTCTTGCAACTTTGTGCCAAAAACAAATATTAAAAGAAAGCCCTCCCTCATGCACATGCACAGGCCAACAACTCATGACTTTTTGTAACGTACAGGTTCTGCATGTTCAGCTTCGAGCACCTAGTTGGCCCATGCACAAGTGGAGGCGGCTGCTGAGGAGATGTACCCCGTCTGATTGGGCAGAGAGGTTCAACTCATTACAGTACGTACTACCCCGACACGCGGCAAAAAGCGGGGACCGACAACCTAAAGAGAAAAGAGACAAAAAGAGAAGCGGAGGAAAAGCTCCTCGGCCATTACACGCGCGTACAAAATGCCCAAGATATTTGTGCCCTTTTTCCATGGGACGTTTGTTTCCGGTGAAGCTTCACATTTCCTTCAAGAGGAAAACAAAACATCCCCTCTCAATGATTCAGTCTCCAAGACCAAATTCCTCCCTCCCACGTTTCCTATCCCTTGGTCCGACATCAGAGAAGACAAAGAGGCTTCGCCTTCCCTACTCATTTAAGAGCGGCGCGCGCTCGGCATCGGCAGTGACGGCGGACCGACGCCAGAGGTGATCTCTGCCCGTCCAAGCAGGCACGGCGACGAAGACGGTGACTAGGAACAGGACGGCCATGATGACAAAGGCAAAGATCCACTGCAGAGCAATGACCTGGCGCTCGAACTGGGCGACGCCGAGCGCGGCGGTCAAGACGCTGAGTGCGAATCCAAGAGAGTAGTCCTATGGTATCACACTGTCAGAGCCCTGCTTTCAGGGAAGAAGGGGGAAACGAGGGTGAGTGAAGGAGCGCACCTTGTAGACGACGGTGAAGAACAAGCCAAACAGCAAAATGGCCCAGATGAAAATGTTTCCAAAGATGCGAGCGACCAGGTTATGTGGATGAGCCACCATGAGGGCGCCGTTCCAGAAAATGGCGACAAAGGTCCAGGCCAGGGGGCCGGAGATGGCGGGCGCATGGATGAAGGGAGGATAGGTGCTGTGGCGCAGGTAGGCGCTCAGCAAGTTGATGAGGTTGATGATGAGAATAACCTCGGCCCAGGCAAAATGGCCGCGAACAAAGAGCATGACAAAGGCAAAGTGGAAGAGGTTGTTGAGGATGAAGTGGCTGCCGACGCTGGCGGCCCAGCCGACGAGCTGGACATTGCGGGAGAAGAGGTGGGCGATGTAGCCGATTTGGAGGATGAAGAGGACGATCCTGGGTCATGTCAGTGTCATTTGTCCAGCGCTCAATGTTCAGTGTCTGAGATCCGTGAGAGTCAAGAAAGAATGCTCGCTCTCTCGTCTCCAGAACTTTCTTACCAGTAAATGTCGGTGAGGACGGGGCTCAGGGTGAAGGCGGTGCGGTAGACATTGTTCTGGTCCCAGAAACGACGATGCGGCTTGTGGCCGTCGCTGGGTGCCCTGACGACATAGTAAACGGAGACGATGAGGGCGAGGAGCCAGCTGAGGAGGGTGAGGAGGCGGTAGACGAGGATGGAGGACTGGCTGTGCGTCTCTCGCCGGCCGAACGGGTTCCCTTTGCGAACGGGACAAGAGTCAGCAGCGATTCCTTGGCCTCACTCATTTCTTTCTTCTGTGACCTGGAGAAGAAAAATGAAGAGGAAGAAGAAAAAAAAAGGGGGAGGGGGGAGGTCTTACAGCTTTGGAAGGAGGCCATGGCTAATGTTCCTTCCTTCTTTTTTCTTTGAATGTTTTAATTGTTCTCCTCTCTCCTGTGTTATAAAAGACTTTGTTCTTCTTTCTTTCCAAAAAAAAAAGTTCAAAGCCGAGAAAATCGCAATGCCTATCCAAAAAAAAAAAAAGAAGAAGCAGTATCAAGGATCGAATAATGAGCAAGAGAAAAGAGGAAAGAAAAAAGACCAGTCAACTAGAACGAACAAGGTGCTGGCCGCCATGTCCCTATTTATTTCTCCCCTCCCATAGAAAGCGGATGTAAGCCGGTGATGGGAGACACAAAGTGGAGCTTTCTGCCTGCCGCCTCACTACCTACTAGGTACTAGGTACCTAGTAGGTATCTAGGTGCCTATGTACCTAGCAGGTAAGTAGGTACCTAGTAAGGAAAAACATGAATCTTCACACACACCACGCAGACACAGGAAAACAAAAGCGGGGGTCATGACGACGCCGCGCCGCTTCCGCACCATCCCATCCATCCATCCCACCCCGCATCTGCGCCCCGCCGCACTGGGAAGAAGAAAGTCCAACGGTAGGTAAAAAGCTACCTTGGGTACCTTGCTGGCCTAGCCGCCCTGGGGCTGGCACAATCCGGGCAAACAAGGAAAGAGCCATCAATGATCCCAGCCCCAGCCTCATTGTCCCTTGCCCTCCCCCGTTGAGACGACGAACGAGCGAAGCACACGTCCTCGCGACTCCATCTTGGCTGATTCCCCCCTCTCTAAAAAAAAAAAGAAGAAAAATCTCATCCAAACAGCTGGGCTTTCTCGGATTTCAAACCATCACCTACATACACGCTGGGTGCATATGTACATAGATACGTATGCACATACACAGAGCTGTTCTAACATTACAACAAAGTATACCCACACACACCACCATCACCACCACCACCACCACCACCACCAAGGAAAATAGAACAAACCAAGCAGGTCTGGTGACACACGCACACACACCATCCCCTCCCTCCTCTCTCCATTCAACCACCCCCAGAAAAAAACCGGAAACGTCTCGCATGGACTCGTGGGCCGGCAGGCTCCCGAGTGATGGCGAATACGCACATACAGTTATGTATGTACATCCATATCATACATCCATTACATACACTTCACATGTATTCGTACCCGCCTACGTGGCCCTCTTCCTTCCCCCTCCCCCATACGCCCTTTTTACGTCATGGCTCAGCTTTTCCATTCCAAGGAATTAAAAGAAAAGGAAGGATCAACGAGGTCAGAAACCGACTCGGGCTTTGGACTGATGTTTCGTGGCAATCATGACATCTGCGTGGCGAGGCCGGCGTCCCCCCTTCTCTGGAATCCTTGTCCGAGATGGACGGACTGATCTGCGAACTCTCCTCGAAGCCAACAGCAAGTTATACATCTATGCTCTTGATACCATCCATCCCCCCGGCCCCCCTCCCCTCCTCTTTCGCCCGCTGCATCTTCACCATCTTGATGCCCCGCCATTTCGGGACGCCATTACACCCATTTTGATTCTAGGCCTCTCTCAACGTAACGCTTTCCCCCTTCCCCCACCCTTTGTTATTTTTGCTGGCCCGTGGCCGCAAGTTTAGTTCGCATCCCATTTGCCCCGAGCGGGCCCTTTTGTGCCGCGTGACATGACACGACGCATAGCTACAGCTTTGCATCCATTTACAGGGCACATCCCAACCAGAACAAGTAGCCTGAATGTATTTTGTGGTCGATATGAAATTGCACGCAAACAAGAAGGGTCCATCTGTCTGAGGGGTATAGTCCTTATCGAAAAAGGCGGGAAAAAAAAAAGGACAGAAAAAAAAGGGAAGAAAGAGAGAGATAGAGAGAGATAGAGAGAGAGAGAGACAAAAAAAAACCACTAAAAAAGTCCTCGTCCACAAGGACTGACAAAACAAAACAATTCCTTTGCGCAACCACCCGCCCCCGCGGTGGCTCAGAAAACCAAGTACAGTCAGTCAGTCAGTCAGTACGAGTAAATGATGCCAAAAAAAAAACCCCCCCTCCTAAACCGTTATAAATACTTGCCAACACCAGTCAACGCCCATCAACGTTCTCAACACAACCCTTCCTCCTCCTCCTCCTCCTCCTCCTCCCCTGTTGTCCGCTCAGCTAGCTGTCCGTCACCAGATTCTCTCCCTGGTCAAGCAGCTCCGTCACCCTTCTCAGATCGGTTATCAGATTGCGGCCGAGTCCAACAAGCAACAGCTTCTCGGCATTGGCAGGCAGTCCGAGGTATGTCGGAGGTTCGCGCTCGGGCAGCTTGGAAATCCATGCCAAAAAGTCTCCCAGGCTTGTCCCAGACGGAACAAGCAAGCCTCCGTCGGGGCCCTCGACCAGCTTGTGCTCCACCTCGTACGCGTCTGGCGTCAGCAAAGACTTGACGAGCTGCCCCAGCAGCGCAAAGTCTCCCTCGTCGTCAATCTTTCCACCGTACGTCTCCGTCACCAAGTAGCGGATCATGTCCCAGGGGATGTTCTGCGGCGCAATGTTGCTCCTGTTGCCCGTCACGCTGTCCAGCCACGTGTCGACGATGAAGGCCGAGCATTCGTAGTCGCTGTCGTTGAACTCCCAGAAACCCTTCCAACCGAGGTTGGGCGCGTAGCGAAGCCGCTCTTGGGCAACGGCGTGCAGGAAAGAGATGAGCAGGTACAGCCGTGCCCTTTCCACGGGGCCCTTGGCGGCCCGCGTCGACAGCGACGACATGGAGTCCTTCATGTTGGCCCGGATCCCGGCGGGCTGCTCGTACATGAGCACGCGAGACGCGCGCAAGAGGTTGACGGGAATCTTGGGGCTCATCTCCATGGACAGGAAGAGCCGGAAGCCCTTTTGGGGACTCAGCGCCTCCATCCGCTTCTCCACGCTCTGGAGCCAGGTCGGCGCCAGGTGGACGTTCTTGACCAGGACCCAGGACCCGTTCTGCGCCGCCTTGCCAATGGCCTTGTCGGCGCTGGCGAGGCCCTCGTTGGATCCCATGGCAATGTTGGTGCATCTGACCTTGATCCTCTCCACCAGGTTGTCCACCTTGTAGCTGGCGTCGAAGCCAGGGCTCGACACCAGGGCGATCGGGAGCGTCGAGGAGACCTGGCCGACCGTCTCCCTGAGGTCCTCGACAAAGTCGAAAATCTCGCTGCCGAACACGCTGCCGACAAATCGCTCCGCAGCGGGCACGAACCGGTCGATGCGAAACAGCTTGACGAGGAGCAGGGACAGCAACGACTGATCAATCGGACTGGTCTCGTCGTCCCAAATATTGGGCACGACCGTCTCCGCAAGCTCTTCGGACAGGAAGGCGTCCCACTGATCCGCCCGGGGGCCGTCGTCGTCGAGCCTCTCCTTCAAGAGGCTCAGCTTCCTCGCCTCGTGGAAGGCCTCGTCCCTGAGCTCGGGCGTCGACGAGACGTCCTTGCCCTCGATCCGCTTGTCCAGCACAATGTCAATCAGCGATTTGTCCATCTTGTACGGCGATGCCTGGGCGAGGAGCATCCCCAGCGTGATGCGATCTCTCTGGAGCAGGCCGAGAGCCGTGCGTCGGAACGTGTTGGTGAACAGGTCCCGGACAATGACGTCTCGCCGAACATTGTGGTCCGTCTCGCCGGCCAGGCGCTCGTTGTCGTGGAGCACCAGCCGGAAGATGTCGAGGAAGTATTGCAGCGAGAACTGGTAGAAGTGATTGATGAAGTGCAGCTGGTCGAGGACGGCAAAGACGGCGCTGCACGAGCTGGCAATGATGCCATACTGCTCCGTCACCGCCTCAACCTCGGCCATGACCCCCTCCGTGTTGCTCATCTTGGCCGAGATGTCGGCCGCCTCCGTCTTGAGCCTCTCGAGCGTCTCAATGACGTTGTCGTCGTCGAGAATGTTACCGCGCGACTCGTTGAGGGCCTGGAGAAGCTGCTTCTCGAGCTGGCGCAGATGCACCTTGAACTCGCCCTGCAACTTGATCAGGTTGGTGCGCCGCTCGTCCACGTCGGGCCGCTCCGACTTCAGCACGTCGTTGAGCGACTGCGTCTGCAGTGAGCTCTTGGTGACGGTGAAGTTGACAAACGTCGTCCTGCTGCAAATGTCGGGCGCAAACTGCGCCGACGGGTCGCGCGTCGACAGGTAGAGCTTGAAGGCGGGTGAGAAGTCAATCTCCTGCTTCCCGAGCTGGATGAGCACCCGTCCGCCCGTGCGCTGGTACTCCTTGTTCAGGACATGGTTGAGGATGGGGTCCAGGTGCTCGGCGTCCTGGATGAGGATGGGATTGCCGAAGCGCAGCGAGCTCTCGAGCTGTTTGGTGAAGGAATCGTCGAGGAAGCTGGTGACGGTGAGCTTCCGGTCCCTGCACTCCCTCTGGAGGAACTCAGTCACCCGGCCCGACGGGTCGACGACGAGGGGGTACCGGTTGAACCGCTTGAGGATGATTGCGTTCTCCGTGCACAGGTCATCGACCGGCAGCGTGTTTTCCTGCCAGCCCAGCCGCTCGTCTGCGGTCGACAGGTACTCGGTCACGGGGTTGGGCGACTTGAAGTCGATTCCCGACAGGTGAAGCTGGTGGCACCAGTCGTCCATCATGGATTTTCGGAACGTCTGGTCGTACAGGCCGCTATATGCCAGGAAGGCCGAGGCCGTGAGGACGTCGCCGACCAGGGTGCTGATTTGCGTCTCGAACGACTTGCTCCTCTCCTCCCAGCGCACCCTCTCCGACGACAGGCTGTCCAGCAGCCTAACGCTCCGGTCCACCTTGAACTGAACCTTTGACATCTCCGACTTGATGGCCTGCGTCTCGCTGATAAGTGCGGCGTACTCCGTCTTGTACGTGTGGATGCTCGACTCGAGCTCCGCAATGTTGTTCTCGACCGCCCTGGCCTCTGCCTTGGTCTGGAGAGCCTGCTCTTCGAGCTGGCTGACCTCGTCCTTGAGGGGACCGACCCGGTCCAGGATGTCAGAGTAGTTGACCTGCGCCGCGACCCATTGGACAAGCGGCCCGCATGCTTTGGAGGCCCGGTTGACCTTCTCAAACGTGAATTCGGGGTTGGATAGGAAGTCGTTGCGCATCTTGTTCCTCAGCAGCTTCGTCATCTGCTTCGCGTTGTCAAACATGATGATGCTGGCGATGAAGTCATCCCTCCGCACCACCGCCTGCACTGCTTTCCAGTCGTTGATCTTGTGGCCGAGCAGGGTGCAGACCGCGTCGAGGGCGAGCCGGACGCCAGAGGGCGGGTTGCCCATGGATCGTACCTCAGTCAGGTGCTGCCGCTTGATGTTGCTCACGCTGGCCTTAGCCTCCTCGACGGCGGGCTCGGCCTTGGCCAGGTCCTCCAGCACCACCTTTCTCCTCTTGGCCACTTCCGCCTCCTGCTTCTCGAGCGCTGCCTGGATTTCCAGCGACGTGCTCTTTCTCTGCTCCGCCTCTCTCTGGTCGGCCACCATCCGTTGCAGCTTCTCGTTGGCTTCCGCATCTTTTTGTTCGAGCTGTGTCTTCTTTTGAGCAAGACTGATGCGCAGGTCTCGTACCTTGTCCACCGTGTCCCTCAGCTTCTCGAGACCGACGTTGAGGTGACGCTGCTGCTCCTCCAGATCTTCGCGCTTCTCGCTGTACAGCTTCACGTATTGGCCGACAAAGTCCAGAAAATGCCGTGGGGTGAGGAACGTGACCCTTTTCTGCTGCTTGAACAGCCTCGCATTGTATCGATGGAGCGAGTAGTGAATGTACACCATGGAGTTGATGACGGACTCGCGATGAGATGGCGGCAGATTGAGACCGCGATAGGCCACCGGGATGGTGTCGGGAGCCTGAAAGTTGCTGCGGTCGAGGTCGATGGAATGAGTGAGCTCGTGGCCGACTTGGAAGAGAGCTTGGTCCGACCAATCACCAAACCAGTTGAGCACGCATCTGTTGAACAAGGCCGGACTGGTCGCGCTCTTGGACGCGAGCCCACCCTCTGGAGGGTTCATGGTGAAGACGACGTGGAGGTTGTTGACAATCTGCTGGGTGAACCACTTGTAGAGTTCCTCCGGGGAGTCCAGGTGCAGGTTTTGACGTTGAGCCCCTTCTTTGCACGCGGTCAAGAGCGCAGCGTACTCGTCGCCCTCGAACAGACCGGGGACCTCGGCGTTGGCGAGCAAGGTATTCATTCGCTCAAGGAAGCCAGAGTCGAGCACGTTCGCCTCGTCCATAACGAAACAAATCTTCTCCCCCTTGCACCCGCACCGTCGGAGCACATCGCGCAGGTCGTCGTCAAAGTCTTCGCTGGTGTACTTGCCATGAACCTTGATCTGGAAGACCTTGAGACCATTCATCCAAGCAACGAAGCGTGAAAGGGTAGTCTTTCCGCCACCGCTGACGCCAATGAGAATCAGATGACCTTGCGGCTGTCTAAAGACACGATCGATCCTGAGCACATGTTCCAGAACATCGTTGAAGAGAATGAGAGGCACGTCGACCTCTTCCTCGCAAAAAGTCTTGAGCCTGGCCTTGACGAATTCGCGGAGCTCCTCGCGGTCCACAGGAACGTAGTTCTTCGACAGCCAGTTCGAGAAGAGGATGGGTCCGCCGAGCGCCTTCTCCTCGTCAACGTTGGGGAAGTGCTCCAGAGCGATGCGGCGGACAGCCTCGTCAGTCCATTGCTTTTCGTCTTCGGAGACGAGGCGGTCTTGGAAGAGACGGAGAGCCTCATGTGCCCAGATGCGGATCAGCCCCTCGATTGACAGGCTCTCGAGTGGCTTGATTGCCTCGTAGACCCCACGGACCCAGCGAGTGAGCTCACGGGGACTGTAAATGTAGTGAGGCTGGATCTTGGGCGTGAATCTCCGCTGTGATTCCAGATAGAACCGGACCATGGCATGCGTGAGGGCCTCGGCGTATCCGCGGAGCGGCGGAATGATTTTGAGGACGGCAGAGTTGAAGGTGCCATAGATCTGGTTCAGAGACAGCTCCCCGGGATAGTCAACCATGATGAGGGGAGCGTGGCGAAGGAACCTGGCACCGAGGGGGGTACGGCCTGCATCCGTAGGTGGATTGCAAGCTCCCACGAACTGGATCCGATCCAGCGTGACCCATGACTTGTCCGAAGTGCGCCAGAAACCGTTATGTTCCACCAGCTGGCGCAGGAATGAGATGGCGCGCTGGGTGCCGTAGTTGTCAGGGGCGGGCAAGTTGATTTCATCGCAGAAGACAACAAGCCACCGGCCGATCTGGCCAGGGGACAGCATGACCCCGTTCAGCGTCTTCTTGTATTCGCAGTACTGCTCAAACGTCTTGATCAAGAGCTCGGGAGTTGTAGCGCTGGAAAAATTGAGGCCGACCACTTCCATGTTTTGCAATTTTCTGAGAGCGCTGAAGAGAGTCATGGTCTTGCCGGAGCCGGGAGGGCCACAGAGCAGGAGCGGCTTGTGCTCGGCAAGCCAGGAGTAGAGGACATCTTCGTGGCGAACAGTGTCCAAGGTCGGTATGACGACATCCGTCTGGATGATTGAGTGGGTATTCACTTCAACGACGGGCACCTGGTCTTGCCAAGACGTCCACTTGGCCTTGGGAAGGCTGACATCGAAATCAATGAGGGAGCTGTTCCCATCGAGAGGCGGGGTTCCGAAGCCGGCAAAAGCGCAGAGGTCGTCACCAAACGCTTTTCGATCGGCCAGCGGGCAGTCACCAGTCAGAGCCCAAACCGAGGCAAGCAGCAGCTTCTTGGAGACGAAGGCCTCGGTCTCTTCGGCCTCTAGCGGGAAGTCTGCGTGCTGGCCGTTGTACTCAATGACATCCCGAACAGCCTTGTTGAGCAGGGAGAAGAGAGTATTGAGCACCCGCGCAACAGTGAACTCCATGATGTGGTTGTATTTCTCTGCTCGCTCGAGCGCCTGGTCGATGAAATTTTGCGACAACATGAAGGCTTTGAGCAAGTCGGCGATCTGGCCTTGTACCAAGAGCATCTTGGCAGGTGTCTGTCCGGCGGCGACGCTGTCCTCGTCCAAGTCTTCAAACGGCACGCTGCGCAGTGTCTCGAGGTAGTTGGAGACCATCATGCCCGGCGAGACGGTGTCTTCGCTGAACCATACCATGCCACAGCGGCTGACTGTTGCGAGGGTCGCGTACTTGAGTGTCTCGACTTCGAACATGATCCGAACGTTGGGCGGAAGGCTGAGACGCTCTCCGTTCGGAAGAGTCAGGAGCTTGTTGTCATCGAGGACGCTGTTTAGATTTTCCACCCATTCAGGATCGACGTCGCCGTCAAAGACTATCCAGTGCCGTTTGGTGTCTTCGCCGCGGAGGTTGTCGACGATCTTGCGAAGAATGCTTGTAAAGAGTCCGTCAGTCCACTCGCGAGTAGTGGCGTCCAAATTCCCGTACAGAGCTTCCTTTGACATGACCTTGGAGTCAATGACGTGAGACACACCCTCAACTCCTTCGACCTTTTGGAGCGCGTCAATCAGGAGCCTCCAGGAAGCCGATTTCCCAGTGCCCGAGTGACCAACCATCATGACGCCGTGGTGAATCTTTTGGATCTGGTAAAGTTGCAGGACCTTGGTCATCCAAAGATCAGTGACAACCAGGTGCCTCTCGGCGGCCAGCGTCCGGATGGCCGCTTCTAGGTCTTCCAAATTGGCCGGGACGTATTCGATCCCGGGAAAGCACTCTTTCTCGATGGTCTCCAGAATGACCACGTCTGACTTGATCAGCTTCGGAGCAATGGTTTCCCGAATGCTCTGAACGATGATCTCGGGCTCGGAAACTTCGCCCGTGTTGAGATTGCCCTGCAGCAGGCGTGTCCGTTTCAGGCCGCCGGAACTGACCAAGACGCTTTTCAGCGCACGCAGTCCAAAGTCATAGTGGGCTTGCTTGGACAGCTTTTCCGAGCACTGGTCAAAGAACGGCACCGTTTGCTTGGCGAGCTGCTTGGCCTGATTGAAGCCCTGCGAGTAGAGCATGACCTCGGCAATCAGCTCCTTGTCTGGCCTGGACATGGCAACACTGCGGAACAGCTTTTTCAGATTGTCAGGCAGGTTGGATCGTCCGGCATAACCCGGGTTCATGGTGATGAAGATGCCCGTCTTCGCATTCACGCTCAGCTGACGTCCGACCAGTTCGATCCGAGATGTGCTGTCCTCGGCACTTTGCTTGAGTCCGAGTTGAATGTTCTGGATCTGTTGCGACACGGCAGACAGGATCCTCTCCTCGAGACGATTGAACTCGTCGAAGCAGCCCCAGGCCCCAACTTGACAGATGCCCAGAAAGATTCTCCCCATGGCCTGGAAGTCAAATGTGTCGTCACAACAGAACACGAGGGTAAACCTCCCCAGCTGAACACCAAGGGCCTTGACGGACTCTGTCTTTCCCGTACCGGCAGGACCGTAGGGAGAGCCGCCGAGGCGCTGACAGAGAGCCTGTGTGAGCGTGAGGAAACAACGATCCGTGAGAGGCGTCCGAACAAGACGTTCAGGAATCCCGAGATATTCAAAGCCGTAGCTGAGTGTAGCGTTTGCCATCTTGACCTGGAGACGATCGAGGAAATTCCCCTCGGCAACGTAGACGTATCTCATTTGCAACTGCCAGAGATAATGGCCAGAAGAGTCTGCATTGTTCTGAATCAACTTTTCGACGACGTCCCGCTGGTGGACGCACTCTGTGATCATTTGCTCGCACTTCTTGCGCTGCGTCACCTCTAGGTCGCCAAGCACAGTCTCAGCAAGCACGCGCAGCACTTGAATCTCTCGATCATACAAGGCCTGCAGCGTCTGGCCACCCGCAGCAAGTGACTTGTCCACGGCCGTCGTCCATGCCACCTGCGCGGCAAGAACGACAATCTGGCTGGGAAACGCCTCCATGAACTGGTGCAAAGAAGACCTGTCCAAGGCTCCAGACTCGAACATTGGTAAATAATAGTCCACGGCCTCGGCAAGAAGCTCGGCGAGGGTTGACTTCATGCCGCCCTCCAGAAGAGTCAACCAGTCATTGATGCGCGGCGTCTTTGCCAAAGAAATCTCCTTCTTCAGCTTGACCTCTTCGCCTTCCCTCGAGCTGAATCCAGAGATGACAGTCTCGTCGCTCATCACGAGGCCAGACAAGCCGGCAAACATCTTCTTGAAGTGCTTGGCAATGCGAATTGTGTCATTGCTGTTGCCAATCATTTCCAGAAGATCCTCATCTCCAACAAAGTAGAATCGTGGGAACGATACCCGTTCTTTCTCCAGGTATTCTCCCAGTGCCTTCTGAATCTTGTTGAGCATTTCCGCCAAGCGCTCCAAAGACTTTTGCGCGTTGGGGATGTTCAGGACATCCAACACATACGGCGTCTTGTTGGCCTTCTTCATGACGGCGAGAAATTCGCTATTGATGTTCTGAAACCGGCCAGACTCGATGGGCAGGAGATGCTTGATGTCTACGTTGCCGGTAAAAACGCCTTCAAGGTACACCCACTGGCGTTGGACATCGATCCACACGTCAAAGAGAACGTGGACCCTGTTCAGCTTGTCTTCCCAGGAGACGGCCTCTTCCTCGAATTCCTTGTAATATGGCGAGTGCTTCATGGCTTGCAAGGAGTTCAGATTCTCGCTACACTTGGCAAACAGATCGTCCCATCCTCGAATCAAGCGGCATTTGTTCTGGTAGCTGACCATCTCGAGAGAATAGTTCTGCCAGGTCTCACGAACCTGCTTCAAGAACTCTTCAAGCGCCATTTCTCCCTGCGCCTGGGCGATGATGTCCTTGACAATGGCCTCGGTAGCGATGAGGTTCAGGTCCCAGACATCACCCAACGTCATGGAACTAGGCGAAAACCGCTTTTGCGGCTTGATCTGCTTGTAGATCTTGACCCAGTGTCGCTCACGGATCGCGTCAGACTTGAGATCAGATAGGATGGGATTAACTTTCAGGAAGCCGCGCAACACGGACTGAACATGCTCAAAAGCAGCATATTGCCGCATTCTGCTGGGCATCTCCTTGGTGCTTTTGATTAAATCATCAACCTTGGAACGAATTTTGCGTGGCTGAACGGCTGTCCAAAGAACATCGCGTGTCTCATTGAGGCTGGCCCAGATGGTAGACAGGTTTGACCAGACAGATTGAAAGTCCCGGACCTCTTCAAGTGTGGCGTCGAGAGAGCTTGGCCCTCCGACGGGAATGTCCAGCGCCTCCTTCGCCTTGACTACTTGCTGAGAGTCATCTTGAAGGCTCGCAATGCGCGACTCGAACGTGCTCAAGGTAGCTGAGGCGACATCCGGCTGAATGGTGCCGGAGACGGGTTTTTCTTCGTTCCACTGGCTGATGATTTCGGCGATGCGCTCGTTTACTAGCTTGTCCTGCGCAATGATGTTGGCTCGCATGGCATCGGATTGTTCCTCCATGATGCGCGACTTCTTCTCCAGAATCTCCTTCAATGCCTCCCATTGGCTGTCGATCTGCTCAATGTGCAGCCAGTCGCTCGGGAAGTGGTATCGCTGCCTGACCAGCGTCGACTGCCCCTGGCGGAACATGTCGACTTCAGGAGCCCATACTTTCACGTTGCGCTTGCAGCTCTGAACGGCCGTGATGAATTGCACGGCTTGGGCGGTTGATGACGTGTCAGAACTCTGCCCCTCAAGCTGCCTTCGAGCCTTGTCAATATCGGCATTGACATCTCGCATGCGATTGCCGAGCCTGCCTGCAAACTTGATCAAGATCTCGTGTTGCCACTGATCGTATTTCGCGTTCACCTTTGTCTGCACCTGGTCATAGTCGACGGTGATGTGACCAAAAGATCGGCTGACCTCTTGGGTATCGAAAGTTGTGCGCACTTTACGAATATCGTGCAGGCACTCGAGCCAACGGGGCAGATGGCCACCGAGCAAGTCATACACCTGTTCCGACTGAAGATCCCAGAGAGACTGAAATTGAAGCCACTTGTCCACATAGGCGCCGATTTCTGTCAGCTTTCTTTCAATCGAGACATACACGCGGTGAAGCACAGCGGCACAGTGAGTTGGTAGATCAGCGAAGCGAGGTTCATCACTGGTTGAAATGCTCAGGCTCATCTGGTAGCGCGTGGCCTTGACCTTCTTCAAATTGCAAACAACGCCAAGCCAATCATGCAGGTGCGAGAACCAGCACGATCTGGCGTACTCCAGTGGAGGATCGAGATAAATGACCTGGTTCCGCATGGCCAGCTCGAGGACAAGACGCCTCATTATAGGCGCGTCTGCCGGCCTCTCATGATCGCTTGTTTTCCTCCGTTGGTCATCATCATCTGAGACTTCCTCGAAGGCGACAATCCAAGCATTGATGGCGCCGCGTAGGCGGTCCAGTAAAATTGACTGAATTCGATGGTTCAGGTCCCTCACCCAATTGTCCAGATTGACATACTGTTCCAGATTCAACTGGTCGACGGCAGCTTGAATGGTGTTGAGGCGAGACTGGAAGGTTGACGGGTCGTACGTACAGCTGCCCATCTCCCCAAGGGCCTTTTCGACAAGGGCATGGATGTGACTGAGTGATTGGGCCTTGCTTTGAAGAACAGACACTGCGGCTGCAAATCCGCGGATAAACATGCCGTGCTTGCTTTCATTGTTCTTGGAGAGGGCAAATTCTGCTCCGCCAGGAAGCATTGGCCGAGCTTGCCTCTGATCTGCGTAGAACAATTCGTGAGAGTTGATGAAGGACTCCCAACGTAAAGGAACACCATCCCCAATCAGTTTATATACATCATTACGATATCCATTGAGAAGGACCGACTCTCCACCCATGGCAGAGATTTGACGCAGCGTTTGAGAGAGCGTCCTCACACTTTCCATGAGGCTGACAGCGTACGGGTATACTCTCTTGGCATCCTTTGACACAGTGGTGACGGCGTGGGGAACGGAATAAGATTGCCACGTCAGGTTCCTGGTCTCTTTGAACAGAGTGATAATCTGAGAATCAAAGTTGACGGTGAGCTCAAGGATACCTCCAGCCGATCTGACTGGAACAATGTCGAACAGCTGACCAGAGATGGAGATCTTCCGCCTGCTGACGTCGGCAAGCCATGCCTCGTATATCCTGCCAGTGTCAAGCTTGTGCTTGAACAGTTCGCTCTCTTCTTGCAGCTTGCGACCTTCAGCGTGGAGTGTCCAGTCAGGGCCCAGAACAGCTTCGACCTTGCGCATGTAGCCGTCCAGCTGCAGTTCGATCTGGCGAGCCCAAATGATGGCACCAGAGACGGGCGGAATATCACGCAGCTGTGCCATGGCGTGGGCCTCGGAGTGGCCATACTGTTGTTTGAAGCGCTCGTGAAGACCATTGATTGCCTGTTTCACATGATCCATGAGCTGCTTCTGATATTCCTGGATAGCACCACGGATCTTGGGCCGAACGAATAGGGCATTGAATTTGGAGAAAACGCGAAACATCTCATTCGCAGTTTTCGCAGTCGCTAATCGGTCTCGCAGCCGCGCAATGATTGAGTTTTCCACCCGTGTCGTTCGCTCGTTGTACAAATTCTCTGCGCGAACCCATCGCTCCTTGCCCTGCTCAGAGACGTCGAGCAGGTCCACGTTCTGTAGAGACTTCCAAGCTTGCTTGACTTCCTCAACAGCGTCTACGTCGCCAATCTCCTCGACAAGAACACCATTAGTGCCAGTGGCCTCGGACGATCCTGCTGGAATGGTTGCCTGGGGCCCGAGAACATTGACGATGGTGTGTTGCAGCTGCTCGTGATTGTCACGGAAAGTGCCAACGTATTTGATACGCGATTCCAGTTCGGAGTGCTTCTTGTTGATCTTGATGGGGATGAACTTTTCGTTTCTCCGTCGCGTAACCTCCCGGGCTACATTGGTGAACTCCTTGACGTTTTCTTCCCACGCGTGGAAAATGGCATCACCGGCGCGCATGAGGGCCTGAAACTTTGGATAATCGAGATTGACAAGCTCTGTGCCTGGGAGGAGCCGATGCAACACGTCATCGAGATCAGCAGAGATTGCCTCGACAAGCGGTAGAGCTCGTCGGATAGGGTAGGGGCAGATCCTCAGCTTCTTGTTCAAATGACCAAATATTTGCGTGATCGCCTCCTGGACCTTGGGCAGCGAGGTCGCAGAAAGAAGCTCGTCCAATGGAAAGTCTCGCATGAGCTGATTGTACTTTTGTACCTTCTCCATGGCCTCCTTCAGACCCGTATCGGCGGTGAAACTGACGGTGGCCTGAAAACGCTTGGCATGCTTGAGAATCTCGAGCGTCAAAACAACGCCCTCGCTGCGGAGCTGAGCCTCGATGCCTTCCAGGGCAGATTCCATGGACAGCCAAAAGTTGACCTCTTGGCTGGCTGTGCTGAACTCTTGGTTCGTGTTGGACGCTGGATCTCTGGTCATCTTCGTGATGCCCTGAATCGACTTGATCCAGGTGTTGACGTTGGCTTGGAGCCGGTTGAGAAACGAGCTGTCCTGCAACAGGTTGGCCGAGATCGCATCTATCGAGGGCCGTGTGTGTTGTTCCTCTGACTCGTCAAGGGCATTTTGGACGACGGAGTGGAACGTCAACGATATTTCGGGAATGTCAACGTTTTGCTGCAGATGCAGCAGACTAAGCTCAAGATCATTGAGCCTTTTCTTGGTGACGGGGATGCCCGTTTTCGCATCAACATCGGAACGACTTCTAGTCCCATTCACAAGTTGCTGACTCTTGGTATTTGCGTCGAAGTATGGGACCAAAGCATGGTGAACCTGAGAATGCAGAATCTCCCAGGGGGAAACAGAGCTGCTTTGCTCCCCCGCGGCGG
Source organism: Hypocrella siamensis (assembly GCA_000731825.1). Lineage (NCBI taxonomy): Eukaryota > Fungi > Ascomycota > Sordariomycetes > Hypocreales > Clavicipitaceae > Hypocrella > Hypocrella siamensis. The sequence goes on from JMQE01000333.1 coordinate 60,274, forward strand.
CGTGGAGAGAGGCCGGACCGGGTAGATTTGTGATGAAAATCTGAGATGTCAGGGGTCGAGTCGGATCGATGGGCTGCGGCGTCTTGAGTAGGATGAGCGAGGCCACAGTTGTCGAGGATGAGCAGATTTCGGTCGAGAGAGTGTAATGGAAAGATGAGGGTACTATGTCGCGTGAGGTAGACGCGCGCAACGGATTAGCCAGAAGCTCTTTGGCCGAAACTGCATCTGCGTTCATGGCCAGGATTGAGGTGGCTTGACTCACCAGAAGCTTCTATTCTATTCTCAACGCTTGGAGAATGCGCAATGTCCTTTTGGATATAGAGGACATTTTGGGTATCATTTGCGAAACGAGTGCAGCGCGAAACAGTCTCGGAATAACAGCTCTCATGCAACAAGTTGCCCGGCTGCTCAAGCTCCTCTCTGGTTGCATCGAGAGCAATCTGACAAACGGAAGCTAGATGAGCGACGACGCGATCCGGCTCAACAGTGGGAAACGGCGTGCTTCCCCCGTTGGCGGCAGCAGTAGCAGCAGGAGGCTGTGCTTGCCCAGGAGGAGCTGAAACCTCCATGACCGCAAGGAGGGTGCTTACGGTCGACCTGAATGTACACTCGAAAACATGCCAAGCTCGAAAATTGGGAAAGGTCGGACTGGAAGCAGGTATTCGTGTGTTTGGTTTCAGGGGTGCGATCCAGGCCCGTTGTCCGGGATGGTTTTCGAGATCAAGTCCAGGAAGTTCTGGTCAGGGACCACCTTGATGGGATATTGTACAAAAGACACCGTCCTGGGTAAGACTGCCGCCGTGGAGCTACACGAATGGCGGCGATGGAGGCCAAATAAGGGCGTAGAGGCGACTTTGCTGGCGAGATCCAGGAACAGGCTTGGTCCCAATGCGCACGCACTGCTTGCTCTTCACCATTACGCGACCTCAGGGTGGATACCCGGTGACCTTAACGCGGAGGCGCGAAGGGCAAATAGCATGTGCTTGCTTGCATGCAACGGGTGGGAGCGTGGAGCCGCCGTTACTTTTTATCTGATTGGCCACCGTTTGTCTGGTCCCTGGGCACCTACAGATAGATAGATTCTGTAGGTGCCTTGGAGATAGGCACTTACCCTACGTGCATATTGTAAGTTCAATCTGGTTCTTCTACTACAGGCACATGTACATTTTTACTGAGCATCTAATGATGACATCTGGTCTTTCGCACCAAGAGGGACAATGACCTTATTGAGCGCACCGGCTCTGATTTATTCGGCAGATTAGTTGGTTAAGACATATGTCGTATGCTACCAGGTATTTGTGCTTACTCACCTTACTCTGCCTACCCAATGCCCAGTCGGTTCCTTTTGTGAATGCGTGTACCTCTGTCCTCGAGATGACGAAGTGAAACTGTATCGCGGGTACCATCACGGGGCTGTTTGAGTGTGCAAGGACGTGAATGAATAGGACCTCACATCGCCTTGACTTGCGTCTGAAGGAATGTTGTTGTAACTGGTTGCTTGTAGATTTGTAGCATTCAAGGCCGCACGCTCGCTGCGCCCAAAACATTCGAGATATGTGATCTTCCTCGTCCTTTCACACTTCGTGAGGCTGTCCTCCAGGCCGTCCACATGCACATCGCTATCTACGTTCGGGAAATTCAAGGAGAATCTTGAAAAGCCCGAAAAAAAAAAAAAAAAAGCAAACGCCCCTTTTCACCCGGATGCCACCATATGAACCCCCCGAATCGAGCAGCGCTGCCTATGTCAAATGAAAGAATATTGGAATTGGTGACAACAAGATGGAGTGGGAGACGTCCCTCGAGACCAGTGGCTTCACGGCCCTAGGTTTCCTTCAACCATGTGAGCCTCGTCCAGCCTTTGTCGCTGTGCCATGACCCTTCCGTTGCAAAGATCAATAAACATTTCGAATCTTTTGATCAATTCTGACTTCTCCGCCAATTGAGTTTTGAGTTCGTCAATTTCCTTTTGCTTCACTGCCTCAATCTTCTGCAGATCGTCGCGGGCTTTTGCAAGTTCTTTACGGAGATCAGCACGAATTCTGTCCTCTGAAGTCTGCTGTGGTTTGGTGTATATGGACGGCCTGTTCTCAGCCAGTCCCGTAGCGACCTTCTGAGGATTTCGATTTATGGCGGCCCTAGCGTTGTAGATATCCCTGGGTAGTAGATGGCAGTCGGGATTTTCGCTTTGCAAGACATTCAGGGTCTCAGACACGCCTATGCCTGCAGCATGATTAGCAGTAGTTATTTTGACAGCTCGAGTTTCTTCTTTGAATTGCAGCGTACCACTCTCTTTCAACTGCTTGACAGCGGCCACCATTTTGCTGTCCAATTTTCTGGCAGCCGGATGGTTTGACGGGCTTTCGCTAGGCCCGTGGTTGTGCTGCAAATGTTCAGGGTTCGGCCGATAGCGGATCGTCCACTGCGTGCGCTGTTCTATGGCGAAGAAGCCAAATGGACAGTCGCACTTCCGAGACGATGTCTTGCGTTTCCGAGACTCAGGGCTGACTCGGCTCGGTGGCTTTCCAGCCCGATCACAGACGAACAAGACCTTTTTGAGACCCGGCACCGTCTTCTTCGAACGACCAATGACGATAGCATATCCGACAGAAGTACAGTACCGGAGCACGGCTTTCTGGACAGCTTCCAGCGTCGGGTAGCTCCCCCCTTCTGGAGGAGGGGACATCATGTCGCCCATAGGCTGTGACGGTATATAAGAAGGGCTAAGGAGTTTCGAATCCAGCTCGTTCCCTTCCCCATCGCCATCCTGATGACCATCTACATCCATTTCGTTGCTTGCATGAGCTCCCTGTTGTGGGGGGATATTTGCGGCAGGCTGCTGGGGAGAAGCTTGCACCTGGCTCACCTGCTGCACCTGCTGCACCTGCTGCTGCTGCGGGGGTGGTGGCTGATGCTGCTGTTGTGATATCTGCTGCTGTGAGACCGGTTGCCGAGGTGGCTGCGGAGTTGACTGTTGCGGAGTAGATTGGGGGGTAATCTGAGCCTGAGGCTGTTGTTGCTGCGTCTGCGTCTGCGTCTGCTGCGTCTGCTGCTGCTGCGTCTGCTGCTGCTGCGGCTGCTGCTGTTGCGTCTGAGTCTGCTGCGTCTGCTGCTGCTGCTGCTGCTGCTGCTGCTGCGGAGTTGGGGGCGGTTGCGGTTGCTGATGATGATGCTGAATCTGTTGAGTCTGCTGCTGCGGCGTCGATTGTTGTGAGCGGGCATGAGGCTGGTGAGCTTGGACGCTCTGGCGGCCAGAGTGTGCAGGATGAACAGAATGACCTCCCTGATGCGAAGGATGCGCTGCATGTTGCTGGTGCTGATGCGAATGCGGATGCGGATGCTGGTGTTGTTGCTGTTGCTGTTGCTGTTGCTGGTGCTGTTGTTGCTGGTGCTGGTGCTGAGGCTGAGGGTGAATTGGATGGCCCGGATGGCCCGGATGGCCCGGATGGCCTGGATGCTGTTGTTGATGATGGTTCTGTTGCTGGTGGTGAGACTGGTGCTGCTGATGCGCCGGGTGGCCAGGATGAGCCTGATGGGAGGCATGTTGCTGTTGCTGTTGCTGGGGCTGCGGCTGATGCTGGGGCTGATGCTGGTGCTGATGCTGATGCTGATGCTGCTGCTGCTGCGGGTGAGGATGTTGTTGATGCGACAAGATCGGGTCATGTTGTACAGACGGATTCAAGGTTGCATGGAATAACATTGGCGGATTTGGCTGAGATGGCATAGGCTGCCGTGACGGCGCCGGTCTCTGGCGCTGCACATTGAGATTGCTCGGCGGAACGTGCGAATTGGGTGCGCGTGAAGGGCCGTGGCCATTGGGAATATTAGGATTCACCTGCGCGGCAGCGAAAAGGTGTTGAGGGTACGAGCCCGGCGGTTGCTGCGACGTGTAGCCCTGAGGTTGGTACGAGGGAGTGGGATGAGGCGCTGGGGACTGCTTGCTCGGCTGGTGCTGATGCTGGTTTCCGTGAGTCGGAGGGTAGCCACCACCACGCCTGATTGTAGCTTGTTGAGAAAAGGCCAAGCCTGGATGGGCGTTGGAACCGGACTGCCCAAGACTCGACATGACGGGCCAGTGTCGTCTGCGGAACAGGAATAGCGAGTGCCAAATTGCCTGTGCGGTGAAGGACGACTGCCACCGCGACTGGCAGCACGGAGGACCAGCAAGACCAGCAAGACCAGCAAGACCAGCAAGACCAGCGAGACCGGCAAGACCGGCAAGGCCGGCAAAGACGACGAGGACGGCGAGGACGACGAGAACGACGAGGACGACGAGGACGACGAGACCGACGAGGATGATGAAGACGACGAAGGGCGACGAAGGGCGACGGGGTCGACGCACGACGAGGACGACGAGAGAGCTGACGGTGTCCCCCCCAATGTAGCCAAACGACGTACGCGTTGAGTTTTCTTCCCGCCTCCGCTCCTCGCCACTTCTCTTGTAGGAGGCCGTCCGTCGCTACCTTTGCCGCTGAGCTCCGTCTCTGTCGTCTGTTGGAGTTGTTGTCATCAACAACAATCTGGTCGAAGATGGCACATTGACAGGAAAACGGGCTGGAAGATGGAAACCCTGGACCTGGTTCGGGGGTGTCGATAAATGGGCTGGAGGAGGCGTGGAGGTGCGCGCCCAAGAGAGGTGTGGGTAGAGGGAAGGGAGGAGGAGTAAGCAGGCGGGAGAGAAGTGTGGGTGTTGCGAGGGATCGAGAATCAGGCGTGCCGGAAAAAAAGACAGTCCATCAACCGCCAGCAGCAAGCAGCAAGCAGCACAGACTGCACAACGATAATTACGGGGCGAGCAAGAAGCAGCGGCGGAACGTGGTAGGCCAAGGGAGGTAGGTGGTCACTGGTCAGGCCAAGTCCAGTCAAGTGGCGGCAGAGAGTGGAGTCACTGTCCAACCGTCCAACCGTCCAACCGTCCAACCGTCCTACTTGTCCAAAGCTGCACTATTGTCCAACCGTCGCCAATCAATCATCAGCCCGTCAATTCAACCAACCAGTCAACTGACGAGCCATTTTCGTCAACAAGAACACGGATAAGAGGCCAAGCCATTGGCAGCCAGGCAGCTAGGCCAAGGAGCCCGGGCCCGACACGATTTCTCCCCATCCCCATGCTATTGTTCCATCTCCATCCATCAAATAGTGCCATGCCAAACTTGCATCTCGGACAGGGGAATGAGCCTCTTGACCCTCACGAGGTCGACTAAGACGAATCTTAGCTCGGCAGTGGGACGTGATTGACACTGCCATGAGCAATCGCTCCACGACCGAGAGATGTAATATTAGTCGCCAAAAAGAAATTTCAAGGTAGGGAGTGCTCTCAGCGTTAGGTATGACGTGGGCGATTCACGTCTTCCGCTCATCTTCCGCCCATCTTTCGCCCATCTGCCCGCCCATCTGCCCGCCCACCATCACCAACCCCACCCCCCTTCCCCCAGCGGCAGTTGGGCGATCTGGAAGAAGGTGAAAAACAAGAAAGAAAAAAGAAGAAAAAAAGAAGAAAAAAGCGGTGCGTTGAGCTACAATGTACACGTCAAGCATAATGCTTCGCCCACCAACAGCAGCCTAGGCAGATTGTCGGTCTTTGATCTGCCGGTTCTGGGCAATTCGGCCAATTCTGGATTGGCCGAGGCAACACCACCATCACCTCGTCGCCATCTGCAGCCTTGTTTGGGCTTCCTGGTCGCATCCTCCGCCTTTCACACTCTCTGAGCTGTCTACCTATATCGAACCAGCCTCTCGGCACCGAGGGGAAAAGGGACTGACTACTACGTACCTACCTAGGTACTTTCTCTCTGGTACAAAGGCGAAGAACAGCAACTAACCTCTACCCCTCATACAACCACACCACGTGACGCTTCGCAGTCGTCTGTCCCGTATCAATTGGCCCGAGTGAGATGAAAGGCTTGTCGAAGAGCTTCTTAGGTTACGCGTAGCTTGGCCGCCAACTCAAACAGGAAGTCGAGGTCGATCCATTCATGAACGCGCTTTGCCTCTCTCAAAGGTGGCTACCTACCTAAGGTACCATTCGCAACCGGTCGGTAGGTACTGATTACTACGGAAAATATGTAGATTTGGCTGACAAATTGGGCAGTTTGGAACTTACCGAGCTATCTACTGGGGACCAAGAACCGACGATTGACTTAGACCCTTCTTTTGACCCGTTGCTGCCAGTGGTAAGTACCCACTCACATTCCAAGGGCACACCACCTGCGACGTATCAAAGACTGAAACTCAGACTCGACCTTTTTGGTGTTTGAGATACAGCACTTGGAAAGAAAGGGGTTTAAGTCGTTACTCTGCTCTGTCGAGCCAACCTATATCAAGTTTCTACTCTTTGATGAACCTCTGATAATTATAACTTGTCACCCAGGACTGCTATCCCTTCAATGAACTGTGGGGTGGGGGAGAAAGAAATCGAGGAATGAAAAAAGTAAAAAGAAAAAAACTGCCAGAGCCAGCCGGCCAAATGGAGTGAAATTAGGCAGAGGGCAACGATAATGTCCAAGCCAATCAATCCACAGCGTCTATCCCTGAAGTCGTGTATTATACCTATTATGTGCCGTCCTGCCAACTTTTTGTCAGGGCAGAGGACAATGTGACATGTCGATATACCGGCTTCTAAGGCCAGAAAGAAAGTGACCTCTTAATGTGTACTGTATGTAGATCCTGTATGTAGATCCTATTGTGCCGGCCGTCATGACTTTCTCTTCCTCTTTCTGCCTTTGGATTGGCCAATTTGGTCATCCAGGAAGTGGCACTTCTCAATCTGGTGCTGACGTAAATTATCCGGACGGTTTTTGTATTGGCTGTTGCACCCAGGGAAAGGGCATGCGTAGATCTTCGGTGGAGAGCTGGCGTGCTGCAGCTTCTTATGCTTTGTCATGCTGCCATGGAACCATTTGGGGTCACCCTTCGGTATGTAGCCGCAAATCTCGCACCGCATGCCAGCCTCCGCCTTGTCCTTGATTGGCGACACTGCCGATCTTGTGGATTGAGCTGTGCGTCGCGATGTAGAGATGCTCGGCGGCTGTGCCATTGACGTTGACAATTTTTCAGAAGAAGGCCGCCAGTCCTGTTGGTACGACAGCAGCGCTGAGCCAACGACCAGCATGGCCAGAGAGCCTTCCTTTTCCATCGTTTTTGTCTCGGGACTAGGCCAGTCTTCATTGAAGAAACCCGCCGTGTTGATTGAATTTGGCATTGACTGAAGAGTATCATTTTGGTGCATGTCCGTAAATCTTGTCTCGACAATAGGCTGAGCGCTCGGCAAGGAGACTTCCATCATGATGGCTGTCAATTCGATGCCAAGCTGTTGGTACGATGATCGTGGTTGGGAGTGTGAACTGTTCTGTGCCTGGATCGAGTTGATTTGAGCTCTGATTGTCTTGAAGTACTCATCAAATCTCGTTTTCGACGGCAGATGCATCTGTTACCCTCGTTAGCTGGCCTGATCTTTTCAGGGTGATGCGAGCCACGAACCTTGCCCCGATGCACCAATTCTAGCTCAAGGCGACGGACTGAGGATACGCAGTTAGAATCTAGCTTGCGCACTAGTTCGTCCATGCTCGCTACAAAGCCGTACGCCGCATGGTATTCTCGGCAGAGTAACATGATCAATCTTCTTGCTGCAAGGACGAACGCAGAGTGTGATGCAGTCGCAAGATTTGGATCTTTGAGGTGCTGAATACAAAGGTTCGATGCCTGGATTTCCGGCCGAGAGTCATCTTGCAAAGCTGCATATTCGAGCTCTATGAGTTGATTAGACGAGTACTCCGGACACAAGGAGCGGATTGACTCAAGCTTTACCGTCGAGAAAATATTCCGACACAAATACCAACGGGTTGCTGGGTATGTCCACAGAAAAAGTGAGGTCTGTGCTCATTCTTCCGCAACTTTGAGATGGTGATGACTTGAAGATATTCTTCTTCTTGTATAAGTCGAACATTTGTTTATCCGTCATGTCCTGAGGCTTCCAGAGACGCTCCGCCACTTGAATATAGGCAAGCCGGTCAAGGTGAGCCAACGAGGAGCTATATGATATAGATTGATCGAACAACGCTGCCCACCATTGAGTATCGGATTGTTCATGCACTACGATAGACTGTGCGTATATCAAATGCACGAAACAGAGCAGATTGATGGGAGACGACGGCTCTGCGCCACGCAGGATTTCCGACATGGCTGCTAAGCCAAGGGTGGCGATCGAGCGCGATGACATGTTGAAGAATTGTGCTGCCAGCGGGAAAGTGCCGTTTCTTACGACGTGGCTCAGTTTCAACTTGGACTCGGCGAAGTGAAGTTCCAGAGTTTCCCGCACAGACTGGACGATTTTATGCGCACCAGACTGCTTATGGACCCGATAGAGTTCGTTGACAGACTGAGATGATTCTAATGTAATGACTGAAGGATGAAGTGGCCAGCCAATCTCTTTGTTTGATGAAGTAGGAAATTCGGATGTACTTTTGTCTTCGACGAGTTCAGCAGTATCGAGATCTGTGGGCATTTCCGCTGGGAGCTCAAAAAGGCTACCAAGCCCAGCAGTGCCGTCAACGAGCTGAGTCAAAGCCGTGCTGCTGTCGGTTACCTTTAATCGCTGCTGCAGAGCTGGCCCGCAGGGAAGTGCATCTTTCTTGTCTGGAATAATTTCTGCTGGAGATGTAAGGACCGAATTGAAGCCATGGGAGAGACCCCAATCTCCAGACCACCCCGACGTGGGCGTAAAGATGAAGCTGTTCGGGGTGTTCGGGCTATACGTGCTTGCGCTGCTGGTTGTTGATCGCACCGAGCTACTCGGTACTAGGAACTTGGTTTGACAACTCGACTGAGATCGGTGATAGTCAAACATTGATGTGTCAACCTGTAGTTTGGGCTTGACGGCAAGCGTGTCCGGGCTTCGGCTCCCAGATTCAGCGGGGCGAAGGGGGGACATTTGAGGCGAAGGCCAATTGATGAGCGACTCATCGATCAAGGGAAGCGATATTTCAACGGTCAGTTGCCCGGAATCAACAGAGGGCGAGCAGGCAGCTTTGGCATGAGTGGAAGGCGATTGGCTCGAGTGACCTGCTTGGGAAAATTCCAGGTCTTCCGAAATCGACGCAAGTGAGACACCGCTCGTACCAATCTCATGAATCTCATTCGAGTGTATTTCGAATTGCTGGGACGTGCTCATGGTCGAGTTGCAGTATGGCAAGTCGTTACCCATTTCGAAAGCCAAAGGCGCTGGACCGGCAGCTTTGGCTCTTCCTAGCGAGGAGAAGACTGATTTGGCCATGGTGAGGAGTCTCCTGCTTCTAGAGGACTGTCCAGGACATCGTCGGCCCCTGATGCCATGAATGTTCTCAGTTTTTTCGCAGTCATAGCACCAGTACTCTCCTGAATCGAGCTTCTCGCACGAGTAAAGATGCTGAAGCATCAGCTCGTGGTCGGCAAAAAGCTTTCGACAGCGAATCAATGGACATCTCCTTCGATCTTCGGCGGTCATCTGTGTGGAGGCATTCCGCTTTACTGCAGCCCAAATGACGAACTTATGCAGGGCGCAGTCGTCGCTTGAAATATCGCGGTCCCTGAGAGTGACAGGTCAGCGCTTACCGGCCACGAGGCACACTCAAAGGCGAATCCCTCAAAACCATGCGAAGATGTTGCCTACACGCATGGAAGTTGCTTCTCGGACTCGAATGACTTCACCGACGCGGTAGAGGAAGAGGAGGAAGACGCTCCTGAGCGCCTGAGACTGAATCGATGTCCAGTAGGTGTACGGGTAAGCCGCCGCAAGGCTGCTATGCTCTTCTCGTCGAAAGATGAACGCTTCCTGCTGGTCATGATGACAACAAGTGCCAATGCAGCCACGGAGTGCGATTTTATTCAATCATAGCCTGCAATCATGCTCACCATGAAAAGGCAAAAGAGAGGGAGCCTGCGATGTAGTCGCGTCCTAGTCCATATATACATCTCTTCACTCCTCTGAGAGACAATGAGGCTGGAGGCAGCCGGATGGCAAGGCGAGAGTCCTAGGCAGGGTCTTGCGACACAACCACCCCGTCGAGTCGCAGGAGTCCTGCATACATAGAGCTGTAGGACTTGCTGGGAGCCGCAGTTGCGTCGACACCCATCAAGAACGGTAGGACGCCACGCTGGACAGGGGCCTGGCGGGGGAATTCAGCAACCGTCAGCGGACAAGAACAACCTGGTCAGCATACGCAATCCGGGCAGCGCGGCTGTGATGTTGCGTCAAGGCGTCCGAACGCTCATGACACATTGCTTGGACGAACATGGATAGCCGCCGCCGGAAGGGAAAAAAGCACGGGTTTTCAACTTCATGATATTTGCACGTTCTCGAAAGCCCGTCGTGACAAGTGTCCAACATTAAACGGATGTTATGATGAAGTTCTGAGAATGCACTGTTGGACCTCAATGATAATCAGCGGACCTGAGATGTGCGAACAATGTCGATTATTTTAATAAATGAGGACCTATGATTGACATTGACGGGGTGTGCAAAAATGAGGGCTTTTCTAAGAAAGGGAAAGTTCTTAGAAAGGGAAAGAGCAATGAGAAGATCTTGGGACGAATGATGTGAGGCAACTTTCCAGGTACCCAGGCACCCACTGAAGTACCGGCTCATATCCGCTTAGACCCGCCTGCTACTTAGGTACTAGGTACCTACCCAGATACCTTAGGACGTAGGAAATATGCCTGTCCACATTTGTCTGTATCTGCTCCAAAGGAGCATTTTCGCTTGCTCGAGGGGCTGATAATAGGACATCTGTCACGGCGATTCAATTCTAATTGGATAAGGACGATGCAGATATTGAGTCTGCGAGCACAGCCACAGGAAAAAGACAGTGATCGCATGACGTCGGGAGTCAATCCTAGCTAATTACGAAGGTCAAGGGGGCGCTCAGGGGAGGCGCACTTAGAAGACGGAAGACGCGCTCCCTCGACAATCGATCATGAGATGTGTTGACTAGAATGGAGTTGGGCGAATCAACTTAGACCAGCAAGAAGAGAGGCCTGCAGTTAAGGCCTTTGGTCCTACCGCATCGATCGGTAGTTTCGGCAACGCAGCCACTAAATACCTGCATACATTAATTAGTAGGTAGTCGTTGAAGAACTGGCTGACGGACCTCGGCTCCCCCCACTTCTTGTCGTACCTGGGATGCTCCATGGTGGGCTACTGAGCCTCGGAAACGTCCGTCCTGTTCGTCCACCTCTCATCTGGCTTCCATCTCATCTCATTTGTGACCGAAAAAAAGAGACTCAGTGGACATGAAGGCCATTCAGATCAGAGAATACGTCAAGGTACGTCTTGTCGTATCCCATCCACGCATGGAGTGCGGGAGGACAGCAACAACTAATTGCATCCCTGCAGAGTCCGTCGGAACTCAGGGTATCTGAGCTCCCAGAACCGGTCCCCAAAGATGACGAGTACTTGGTTGAAGTTCATGCAGCGGGCACCAATTTTTTTGATGTCCTGCAGATTGCCGGCAAATACCAGCATCAGCCGCGTACGTGCTCGTCTCGTGCCCCAAAGCCTGTGGCTCGGCTATTCATGACAGAATCGTAGCATTCCCGTGGGTCGCCGGAGTTGAGTTTGCTGGCGTCGTCATTTCCACTCCCAAGAGCTTCAAGAACCCTACATTTTCCAAAGGGAGCCGGGTTTTTGGTGCGACTGAGGGAGCATACGCAACGCACTGCGTTGCGAAGCAGGCTTCCATGCTGGCCGTGCCAGACGGTTGGTCCTTTGCAGAGGCGGCTGGTCTCTTCATCACTGCTCCGACAAGCTACGGTGCCCTGGTGATCCGTGCCAACGTGAAGCAGGATGACTATGTATTAGTCCATGCCGCTGCCGGTGGTGTCGGCCTGGCAGCTGTCCAAGGTTGGCGCCCCTATCCTTAGAATTGGCGTCCAAGTCTCGTTGCTGAGTTTGTCGCAATTCAGTCGCCAAGGCTTTTGGAGCCACCGTGATTGCTACCGCGTCCACGCCGCGGAAGCGAGAGGTCGCAGCAGCATTTGGCGCTGACCACGTCATCGACTACAAGGACCAAGACTGGCCCACCCAGGTGAAGAAGCTGACACCACAAGGCCGAGGCGTGGACATTGTTTTCGACCCTGTCGGACTAGTTGATAAATCAACCAAGTGCACTGCGTGGAATGGCCGGATCCTCATCATTGGATTTGCCGGAGGCGCCATCGAAAAGGTTGCAATGAACAAGGTTCTGCTAAAGAACATCTCACTCGTGGGCATTTTCTGGGGAGCGTACAGCACCAACGAGAAGGAAACAATTCCGCTCGTCTGGGAAGGAATCTCAAAACTAGTCAAAGAAGGGAAGTTTCGGGGCACGCAGTTCACAGACGAAGAGTTTGTTGGACTGGACAAAGTCAAGAGCGCGCTGACAGCACTCATGGGGCGTCAGACCTGGGGCAAGGTCGTGGTCAAAGTGCCGCAGAGCGGTGGAAGCCGGCTGTAAGACGTTGAGGAGTGAATCACAAATGCTGAAAGAGAGGAGGGAAAAACTCGATGAATGCTCTGGCTTCAGATTGGGCTGAGGTTCCGGGGTAGCGTCATGCATTCCAATCTTATTCGAATGAACTCTTTTCATTGCGCAAATAGATACTACCTAGTGGGTATTAGTAGGATATACAATATGTAGGCACATAGGAATTCATGATATGAAGCAGGAAAGCAAGGGCCCCGACATCTTGTTTGCTCCTGGTTGGCCACCTGCAGAGCAGCTGTCTGCCAGCTGCCAAATATAACCGTTTGCGTTCGCCGCGCCTGACTGCCTGCTTTGGGTGACTCAGTCCCAGTCTGCTTCGCGTGGCGAAAAATTTGAGAATTTCTCGTCTCATTGTCGCGCCCGTGGATATGTTTTCTAAAGTTTCCAGTGTTGCACGCGCCATGTTCATGATCAAAACGTGCTTTGGCTGCTCTCTCAAAGACAACTAATTGAGTTGACTCTAACACCTTCCCTACTCTTAAATAACACATCATCACGTATACCTTCGCAACATGAGTCCACGGGCTGGCGGGTCACTCAATCCCGTCGAACATCTTGCGACGCAGCTTTTAGATAAAACTTTTTGGTACCGTTATTCCAGCCTGACGGACAAGGAAAGGAGCGAATTTCACACCGAGCTTGCTCGAGTTCGCGTGCCGGCGTCGGCGACCTCAATATCTCGAAATGCGCTTGCACGCAATTTGGATTCGCGCAAGCCCACAACAGCTCAAGTAGAGCTTCTATTGATCATTTATGGCGCAAAAGCTTGCCACACACGGGCATTTTTTCGCCCGTACGCGGCTGAGCACCCCGAGGTGCTACAGCCTCGATTTCGAGGCATAATGCCACAACTTGATGAGCCCAAAGAGGTCTTGTTGGGCAACCAACCACTGCCTCAAATTTCCTTCTCAAACTGCCCTTTTACAGAGGGGAGAAGTCGGTATCGGCGTCGGATCGAGTTAAATAGGAGAACGGAAAAGGTCAGCACGACAGACGTTTGGCTTTCTTTGCCTGAACTGACTTGCAATCGATCGGGCGCAGGAGGCACAAGCCTCATTCGGAATGGAGACTATAGATCCATCATCGTCCCAGGTTCAAGCCTTTTCATCACTAAACTTTGGAGCCCCGTCGATTGATATCGATCTGACCCAAGACGACGAAGAAGATGCAAGCCGTTCAAAAGAGGAGAATCGAAAAGAGACAACAGAGAAGCCTTCCAAAAAGGGAGATTTCAAACCTGAAAAGCAGAAAAGGTCTAGAAACGACCTTAAAATAGAGGTTCGGGCGCTGAGCCGAGCCAATGAGGAGCTCAAACTCAAACACAAAACCCTCAGAGCAACGCATGACCGGCTGCAGAAGAGCGTTGCTGCTCAATTAGAGCAGAAAAGACAAGCCAACATGGCCAAGATAGAGGCGCTGCATCGAGAAAACGAATGCTTGTTCCTCTCAACGGCGCGAATCTCTGAGCATTCGACATGATTATTTGGCGATTGACTGTGGCTGCTACGCGGGTATGAGCTACTGTTCCATGTATTTCATTCGAGGAAGCTTGGAATATGGTAGAAACTTAACCTGGCGCAAAATCATTCACATACCTACGCCTTGGAGTGTGCAGAGGATATGTATTCTTCTTCATTGTTTCACTTATCAGCCTCGGCGTAACTGTACCTCGCAACATCTGCCTTTGGTCGCAGAAAAGACCAAGAAACAAATGAACAGTCTAGTACCTTTTTTCTAACCCTTCGCATGGATAGACCAGCAAAGTCTTTGATCCTGGACGTCATTTAATAGAATAAGAAACAAAAAAAAAAGAGAAAAGGAAAGAGCGCACATCTATCTGTCTACTACACAGGTAAATCGCCCCTCCACATCTGCCAGGTAGGAGCGGCGAGAAAGGGGGTGCGGGGGGCTAAAAGCCCCTCCGCGGCCAACGATCATCTTCATTTCGCCTGTCTGACAACCCCTCCCCTTCCACCCACCACCACACGACCTTCTTTACTTTTCGTGCTTTCCCTGCAGCTCCTTTGGCCGCCAAACGCAACAAATGGCCTCGCTATCCCCCGCTGCCTCGCTGCTCAAGCGACAGCTCAAAGACATACAGACGTCCAAAGACCTTCCTGGCATATCATGTGGTCTGGTGAGCGACAATATATTCGAGTGGGAAGTCATGCTCATGATTAACGATGACTGCAAATACTATGGCGGTATGTTGTACTTTCCTTCCTTTCGCTTTTATTGGGGACTTTTTCTTTTCTTCTTCTTTTTCCACTCTTCTTTTGTCCTCCCCAATGAGAGAAAGAGAGGCACAGAGCCTTCGCAGATGGCCAATGGCAGATGACAAAGGATGCTGACAGAAAAGGGCTACAAAGGTGGCAACTTCCGAGCCATCATGGTCTTTCCTCCTACGTATCCTCACATGCCGCCATCATTGACATTCAAGGCACCGATGCCGTTCCATCCGAACATCTACCCCGGCGGTAAACTATGTATATCGATCCTTCATCCGCCAGAGGAAGATGAGACTGGGTACGAGGCAGCTTCGGAGCGGTGGAGTCCTGTCCAGACCCCAGAGACCATACTTCTGAGCACCATTAGCTTAATTCATGATCCGAACGAGGAGAGCCCCGCGAATCTGGGGGCTGCAATCATGCTGCGCGAAGAGAGACAAGGAAAGCACAAAAACTTCAGGAGAGAGTGCAGGAAATGCGTCAGAGCGAGTCTGGGCGAGGATTGACGTCGGCATGAGTCCGGCCCCAGGTTGAATACATGTATGAGCGGGCGACTCGACAGAAACATGACTAGTTCAGTCCTATCTTTCTTTTCGTTTTTCGTTTCTTCTTTTTTGTTTTCGGTGTCGTTTTAGCGTTCTAGGCTGCATTTTGTTACATGTGGGGAATATCCATAGCACGCACTTGGGCGTTCTTGTAGGGCATATTCCAAAGCGGGCTATGTAATGTCAGGAAGCGTTGCGGCATTATGCAAATTGCATCCGACTCGAGCGTTTGCCGGTCGAGCATGGGCCGAGTTTTTATCTGTGACCAGTGTTGATAAACATCCTCGTCCTCAACAGCAGCTAGCTGCCGGTTCCAGGACTTGACACGGACACGCCATTCTACAGGTTCAGCTCTCGCGATTCAAGCCAATGATGCCCGTCATGACGCGGTCCCATTCTTCATCCCATCTGAGTGATCCTTCCTTGATCGCCCCCCTTCGCAGCCTTGCCAACTCATCCTGGCCTTGCAGGCTGAATAATCTCTGGAAAATGTCCTTCAGTTGCGCGGCTGTCTCGAAGCCGCACCCGTTGTCGCCTTCCTTGACGAGCTCACTGAAGCTCTCATAGGCGGAATATGCTGCCACCGGAAGACCGGCGCCAAACATGTCGACAACCTTCATGGGTAAGTCGACCCCGGAACTAGATTTGTGAAGAGAAATGCCCAGATCAGCACAGCCGAGTAGTGTTGCATAATCGCGATTCGACAGCCAGGCTGTGAGTATTCTGATGCCGGGGAGGCGGCCGCTGTCTTGGATTTGTTTAATCATGTCGAGATACTTCTCCTTCTCAGGACCTTTGCCAGTGATGATGGCCAGGACAGGCGACGGCGGCTCGCTAGAAGCGTCTGCTGCTTCTTCGGGGTTCGCGTACATCACGAGAGCTTCCAGGAGAATGCTGAAATCTTCGTCTGGCGTCCATGATGTGCTGCTGACAACGAGTCTCATGCTTCCGTCCACGATGCTCTTGGCATGGGCTTGAGTTTCCGGCAGACGCGCGAGGAACTCTCGCCTCGCTGCGGCTGAACTGACGGGCTGAAAGAGCTGGGCAGGTCGGTCATGAAGAGTATAAACAGGGCTTCTCAAGTTGAAACAGTGACCTCGGAGCTGACGAGCCATGGCGTCGGTGACTGCCAAGTTTGCGTTTCCCAGGAACCTGCCCAATACAATCTCGTACCATTTATAAAAGGGCACAAATACGGAATACATAGATTTCTGAGCAAGGATTGTATGGCCATAATTGTGCCAATCCACTACAACTTTGCTGCCTCGAATCAAAGAGACAAAGAGAGCCACGTGAAAGGTGGGAATGGAAGGGGGGTTCTGAAGCCAAAGTTAACAATGTTGAATGAGGAATGCAGGAAACCCTGCTCAGACAACAAGGCACCTACCTGAATAATTATCCATTGGGCAGCTGGTGTCGTCCACATCATGGTATAGAACAAGGTCCAGAATTGCTGAATCACTTTGCATGGAAGGTTGAGGAAGAAAGGCAAGGTGCCCCAAGCAATCCACTCGGGCTGGGGAGCCAGAGCAAACATGGACACTCGGTCATTGCCAATGAGATCAGGGTGTCTCGAAGTCTCTGAACGACAGTCATGAGAAGAATCAGCAGTGAGTCTCAAGAGTCTGTGCAGTCGTCCAGAACTTGCCTTTGTAGGCGACCAAGTCCACCTTTCTGCCATGCTTGGCGACACTGATGGCATGATACTGCATGCGCGGACTGCGGCCAATATCCCCCAGGACGAGGATCTGAACATGGTCTTCCTCCGGTCTCTGGGCTGGACTGTACCGAGTGGGCACGGACTGGTAAAGCGCTGAAGCAAGCCATCCCAGTGCTTGCACGCCGTATCGGAGGATCAGGACTGTCACGACGCCCGCCAACAAGGACAGGAGGAAAGAGAAAATCATGATTGCGTCTGCGCATCCGCGACCTGACCCTCAAGCGACTTTCGCAACGCTGGTGACGCAGAAACGAATCTCACGTCTCCCTTCTTGACAATGGCTCGCATACACGGGGATGTTGGAGTTGCCGGCCTGTTGTGCGCCAGCGTGAAACAGTCTCAGAGAATCAACGACAGCCTCATCATCAACGGCAACCGACTCATCGATGGCGCTGTCGAGGTCCTGGATTGCCTCTCAGTCCGGGAACGAAAGTGTTGAGGAATGGTTGACGCAACGCGCAACGCGGATGCGCCGAGGAGTCAATACCAAGTTTGCCTGATGTTGACTCGTGAACCTGCCATCGACTCATGCTTTGGTGGATGTAGTAGTTCAACGATGGTTTGAAGTTTTTAGTGGGGATGGGCAGCACCGCAGGCGCTTGACTGCCGCAGGATGTACAGCTACAGTAGGTGCCCAGGCAGCTAGCCCCAGGGGGCGCGGTTGATCCAGGTAGCGCACAACCAACCATCCTGCACTTGACGGCCACAAATATACATGCCAAGATGACTCTGTCCAAAGCGAAACATTCTCGATGGTGTAACTGTAATCCCACGATATGCCGACACTCGAGCGCGCCTAAGCCTTTTCTCCGCAGCTGTCACTTTCATGAAACTTTCAAATGACGGGCTGGATGGATTGACGGCTTGTCGGATGGCCCGAGACAGCAAGATAAATCAGCATAACGTAAGGGGGTATCAAGAGTATTTTCTTTTGAAAAAAGGAAAAAAAAAGGCAAGGAAAAGGAGAAGTTATTTTTTTGATGTGCCAAACCCCGTGAAGCCCATCTGAGCCATCATGTCATCCTCATCATGTTCTCCCTCGATGCGCACATCTTCGCCATACTCCGTCTTGACCTTTACAGCCTCCACCTTGTCCAGTCTCTTCTTCTCGGCCGCCTCTTTCCTTCGCTTCCTCCTCTCCTCCAGCTCCAGCTCTCGCTCCTCTTCCCGGATCTGCAGCCTCTCCTGCAGACCTGTCGTCCTCTCCTTGTCCAGCTCTTCCTTCTTGCGCACATAGTAGGCGATTCGTTCGTGAACCTCTTCCAGCGTGGCGCGCTTGACTTCGGTCGTTTGGCCCGTGTTCAGAAGATGCTGCACCGTGTTCAAGTGCTCGATGAACTGTTTGTTATCTTTGAAGGTGAGGTCGCAGGGCTCGCAGTAGAAACCAGCGCTTCGACCTCGCTTTCCCACCCCAGCCCCGGCCGGCACCAGCTGTGTCTTGCCAACCTGGGCCGTGAGGTCGATGACCTGTCTTCGTGCGGTTGTGAAGGTTTCATCGCCAGTCATTGGCTTGTGATATTTCTTGCCTGCCAGTTTCGCCTCGTATCGCGCCTTGGCCTCTTCCTTTTCTCTCGCCTCGCGTTCTTTGGCTTTGGCTGCATACTCGTCGAGATCCCATGTCTTCCGGAAATCTGTGTCGCCGGCCGGAGCGCCATACGCGCTGCCGCCCTTCTTTGCGTCGGCCATCGACGATGACATGCACGAGGAAGACGTCTTGTGTCGAGGCAGGATCTTTGTCCGTAGCTATGCAGTTGTGCTGAGCATGGCTTTTCGCATCAAAGTCCCCAGATTCTTTTTTGTGGGTCTATTTGAGTTTGTACCAAGCACGTAGCAGCATAAAGGCCGAGGCAACTAAGAAGTGCGATTGCCTACGAGCCCACCAACCTAATGCTAATGTGCAAACCATAAGCATACTAGACATGTACATATGTACCTACATATGCATAGAGACGATCAATGTTTCGACAACCACGCTGCACAAATTTATGGGTCACGAACGCGCGATTACGCACACACGCACAAACACACGCTCTGTTTTACGTGCAAACGCACTGAGCTAGTGTAAAACGGAACATTTCAGATTTTGATGACGCAATTCGCGCTGTCAAGACTATTCTTTCATTGCCCCACGGAGGGGCATATTTTTACATACCTAGTCCCTTTTCTTTTCTACACTTGGCATCGTGTGCGACAAAGATGCTGTACCTTGTCGGCCTCGGTCTCTCGGACGAGACCGACATCACCGTCAAGGGATTGGAGGTGGTCAAGAAGGCTTCAAGAGTCTACCTCGAAGCCTACACGAGCATCCTTCTCGTGGACCAATCCGTCCTGGTGAGCGCATCTGCCTGGGGGCGTTGCCTTGTGGGTAGTCTGTCTAATGTTGCACAGGAAGAATACTATGGCCGCTCGATAGCGATTGCTGATCGGGAAATGGTCGAGTCGAACAGCGATGAACTCCTCCGCAATGCCCAGAATGAGGACGTGGCATTCTGCGTCGTCGGAGACCCTTTTGGGTGGGTTGAGGATTGAGAATTGAGCATCGAGGATGGCATGGCCAAAACTGACATCAACCAACAGGGCAACAACACACACTGATCTCGTCATCAGGGCCCGAGAATTGTCCATCCCGGTTCGGAGCGTACCGAATGCCTCGATACTGTCCGGCATCGGCGCGTGCGGCCTGCAGTTATACAACTTTGGCCAGACAGTCTCCATGGTCTTCTTCACAGACTCATGGCGGCCGGCTTCCTTTTATGACCGGATACAGGAGAATCGCGATGTTGGTTTGCATACCTTGGTTCTTGTGGACATCAAGGTCAAGGAACAAAGTCTGGAGAATATGGCCCGAGGGAGGTTGATATACGAGCCTCCGAGGTTCATGACTGTTGGCCAGTGTGCACGACAAATGCTGCAAGTTGAACGGGAAAAGGAACGAGGCGTCTACAGCAGTGACAGTCTGGCCATCGGCGCAGCTCGCGTCGGAAGCAAGACGGAGAAGTTTGTCGCAGGCACGCTCGAGGAGCTTTGTTTGCAGGACGAGGAGCTCGGACCCCCTCTGCACAGCTTGGTTCTTTTGGGAAGGAGAACACATGAGCTTGAGCACGATTTTGTTCGGGAATTTGCCGTGGACAAGGAGAAGTGGGACAGGATCTGGAAGGAAGAATATGGTAAGCAAGTCTAGAAAACTGCCAGGCAATATAAATGCGACACCATGTTAGGACAGGCCATAAATTCCGAACCCCACGTCCTGTACGACTCGCATGGATCATGGATATGTGCAAGAATCTCGAATCTCGAATCTAAAATCTGAAATCAGGCGACCAATTTTATGTTTATGTTTATTTTTTTTCATTTTCATTTTTTTTTTAAAAGGGCCTCTGCAATGGCGTTGTGGCGGTCAGCATATCGCCGGGATGCCTGCTCCGCCTCCGCGCAGTGGAAAGTCAGTCGACAACGAAGATTTACGTATGTACACCCACTGTATGTCGACGTTCAGAGCCATCACACCGGTCGATGCACCGATCGATGCACTGGCCGATGCGCAGTCACCCACCAATGCATCTGATTGCATAAGGCTCGAACAGTCCCGAACGTGAAATGCCCAAATGACCTGGCCACAAGATTTTCGCCGTGCATGAACTCTTCTTGCGTGGCTTGGGGAGTCGTCCCTTATCTATGCGCGCTCATGAGCCACAGCGGTCAGTGAATCGAGAATGGGACCAGCACAAGCTTGCTATGCGATACGTAAAGGCCTCCTGGCCGTGTCATGGCCAGGGAGAGCCGACGTGAGAATTGGAAAAGGGGAGAAGGGGGAGGGGGCCGCGATTGTCTGGTTGGTTGGTTGGTTGGTTGGTTGGTTAGCGAGTTAGCGAGAGAGAGACAAGGCAGAAAAAAGATTTGCTCCATTTGCAAAGCATGGAGGAAGAGGGGGCGGTAGACGGATGCGAAGAGAGGGAGGAGGAAAAAGAAAAGAAAACAACCACCTCCCAAGGCGCGTTGCAGAGCCCCGTGAGTGGCACCAGAGAGTCAGCCCAGGTGTTTCGAGGCCGGCCCCAAAAAATTGTCTCTGTCTGTCTCTCGAATAAGTGAGAAGTTTCCAACCCGGCAACCCGGCAATTGGTAGCATCGCATAATGGTATTGGTGCAGACGGAGTAGGAGCGTGTTGTAAAAAGTCAAAGTCAAGAGACGGATGAGACGAAGGGGCGGGCTACGCCGTACGAGCGTCTCCATCGGCTGCTGTACCCAAATCCCTATCCGAGCTCCGAACAAGCTCCCTCCGCCGACGATATGGATCCAGCTAGGTGGATGAGTGGATGGCTGGCTCATGTCCGAGGGGAAATGCTGCTGCAACATGTGGTGTCCTTGATGTACTGTACCTACAGTGTGACGAGTCTGCCGAGTAAGGCGCGCCCCGCCAACAAACATGTATAGTGGTGTACATGACTGCGTGCCAGGCGCGCCAGGCGTGCCATGCGAGCGGCGAGTCCGCGTCGCTAGTCCGCCAGCCCGCCAGCGGAAGAGCGAGGAGCGACAGGCCCGCAATGACAAGTGGTCAAAGTGCGAGAGTTCAAAGTAGTAGGCCCCCCTCCCAATCCTTGAGTCAATTAATTTGCAACCCAGTCTAGTCCGGCCGCAACTCAACCTGAGCTTGGCCTCTTTTGTTCCCTTTCCCTCCTCCTCGAGCATCGTATCCCTCTCGCTGATGCACCGATACCTCGCGTTGCGCTGCTCTGCACCCATCACAATTCGCCTCAATTCATCAGCGTTTACTTGCCGACGCCGACACCGACACCGACACCGACACCGACACCCCCCTTTCAACCGGTCGTTCTTGTCTTGACAGTCACTCGTCGCAAGTACCATTTCAGCAGCATCTCGTCTTTGAATTCTCCCCCAGTCGTCGTCTTACAACCCTTATCCTTCATCGCCGCCCGGGGGCTATGTGCAACAACTGTGACCTGGTTACCTGGCGACCTCGCGTCCATTTCGATTCTCTTGCACCCTGTGGCTGGCCGCTGGCAGTCTGAATCATCATTGAATCACCATTGAGTCACGGATGCTGGGCCTGTCCTCCGCCCCCAGACCAACCACAAGTTACAGAGCACAAACTAACAACCACCAGCCAGCCAGCTGAGAGAGCGATTCACCTCATCATTGGCGATTGCGCTCAACAATCTTTGCTTGCCCATTTCCGTGACCCGCCCACCAGCCTCTACATCACGGCTCAACCCTTCCGCACTCGCGCACCCCAGCCCTGACCTGCTGGCAAGCTACCTGCGCAACTCTGCAATACGCAACATTACCTTTTCTGTGCCTCTGTCTCAGGTGCAACTACCACAGTCCAATACCCGACGCTCCTGGCCGTCCTGCAGCCTCGGACTTGTCTTGCTCGCGAATCTCAAAGCGGCTCGGTCGCGTTATCAGAGCATCCCGGACTGAAGCATGGCTGCAAACTCAGCTGTAAGAGTCGATCCCGAATCTCCTTCAACAGACCCCTTCCTCTTTCAAACCATTATACTGACTCTGATGAACTTCAGTCTCC
Organism: Hypocrella siamensis; assembly: GCA_000731825.1. Lineage (NCBI taxonomy): Eukaryota > Fungi > Ascomycota > Sordariomycetes > Hypocreales > Clavicipitaceae > Hypocrella > Hypocrella siamensis. The sequence goes on from JMQE01000333.1 coordinate 82,804, forward strand.
CTTCCCTTGGGAATGCCGCGACAGGGAAGACCAGGCCAAGGCGTCGTACTATCACCCCTTGAGACGCTCCAATCAGATCCTTACAGAGGAGAACATGCGGCTCAAACGAATCCTCCGCGAAAACGGCATAGCTTGGTCACCCATCGCACAGGCACACATTATCCACCAGAATCCTTCGTTCCGTCGGCGCACTCGGTCCTCCATGTCTTCGCATGAGCTGGGACGGCCGAGCTTGCCAACGGAGGTCATTCTCCGAATATTGAAGTTCTCTCTCAAAAGCTCCTATCCAATCATTGACCCGTTGGCTCGGCTCACCCCCGAAAATCTGTCTGAAAAAGAAAAGGCGCGGGGTAACCAAATTGCCATTCACTTTCTTGCAACCTGCAGGGCTCTTCATGTCGAGGGAACCCGCTATCTCTGGGAGTCGAACGACTTTATCTTTACGACGCCCGCGGCCCTGCGCAATTTTTCTGAACTGAGCTCCGAGTATCGAAACAAAATTACAAGTCTGAATATCCGAGTCATCGCACGATACTACGATGACCAGCGTCGAAAGCACAAGCTTGAACGAGGGTATCATCCAGATCTGAAGAAGGACCAACTTTTGAAAGTTCGACTGCGCCCAAAGGAACCTCCTCTGATCAGAGGCGGCTTTCGCTGTTATACCTGGTCACAGATTGTCGATTTCTTAACGGCTCTTCGAGCGCCATACGATCCAAATTTCAAGGACAAGCAAAGTCCCCGCCCCCGACTGCTCCCTGCGCTTTCGGCGCTGCGACTCGACCTCGTGAATTTCTCGGAAACCCTTTTGCCCTTTTCCGGTTCCGAGCTCCACGAAGTTGCTTCTCATGAGCTGGGATGCACGCTGAATGAACTTCAGGTTACGGGAATGCCTTTTGATGACGCAGGGATGAAGGCCTCGGCTGAGCTCAACGGCATGTTGAAGGATGAGGGCTTGTTCCTGGACAGCCCAGCTTCTTTCATTGCCCACTCCAAGTATTTGCAGTCTTTGTCTGCAAAAAAGTGGTGCGCTCGTGTGGTTCGCGCATACAAGGGCAAGAGTCGCGACGAGCATGGCGATGAAGTTGACGATGGACACAGCGATGTAGACGACGAGGACGATGATTTAGATGACGAGGACGACGATGATTTAGACGAAGTTGACGAGATTCTTGGTCACAGACATAGTCATCCCAGACTAGGTGCCATGCCGCCAGCCCCTGCCGAAGAGGGCCATCCGACGTCATCTCGGAATCAAGACAAGGTGATTTGGAAGCGAGTTCCCATCTCACGGGAGAGCGATGAACGCCACTGGGTTCAATTTTCCCGTCGCAGCGGCTACGAAATTTCGGAACCTGATTGGGAGACGGACGAAGAAGAGATCTGTCCTTGCTGCGGCAAGATCCATTCGAATTCCTCCTTCTTCAATTTCATGATAGATGAAGAAGATGATGATATTCTCGATTTTGATTAAGGAGTTTGCGCTGTTTGTTTGGAATCAGACGAAGGGATGGGGGCCCTCGCATTCGACAGGGACACTTTACCCACGATTGATTTGTGCGCGGCAAAGCTTAGGTGCTGTAAATAACTAAGTTCAATGTTGGCGTCTTGTAGCGGCTGTCAGGCAGAGGGCGGGAAAGGGCGGAAAGGAATGGAGAGGGCGAGGACCGAATTGTCCGGTCAGGGTGTCAGGCGAATGATGGGGCGAGGAAAAGGACGAAATAGTGTTGGTCTTCAAGCTGTCAGATGATAGATACCCTTTGCTTCACATGAGCGAGCCTTGGTCGCTGTTGTTCTTTATTCCCTGACACAAACCAGGTACCTACTGGGTACGCACAAAGTTAGGTACGAGAGGTATCTACCCATGTACATAAGTACTAGGTAGTAGGTAGTAGGATAAGCGGATAAAGTGCATCCATTGGGCATATGTGCACTCACCGAGACGGTGTACATTTGTCAGCAGTGGGCAGGGCCGGAGATCGGGCCAGTGACAGGCCACCCACCCCCCTTACTCCCTGGACATGGACAAAGAGGAAATTGGTCGCGTCAAGTCACGATTCTCCATCATCTGTCATCTGCGACTGCAGCCTTTACTGGTTCCTGGGCTTGCACGATTTCGGAACATTGTCCGCGCGGGACACGCGATCTCACCGTCTTCGTCACGAAACCGTTTCAAAGGCCAAGATGCAGCCGGCCGGGCCTCAAATTTTCCACGTGTCCACGGCCGTTGCTGTTGCTGTGGCATTGTTCGCATCTGCTGTCCTCTCCGAGCACACGAGCAACTGGGCCGTCCTGGTTTGCACCTCGCGATTCTGGTTCAACTATCGCCATCTGGCCAATGTCTTGTCCATCTATCGGACGGTGAAGCGGCTAGGAATCCCCGATTCGCAGATTATTCTCATGTTGCCTGATGACATGGCATGCAACCCGCGCAACGCATTCCCCGGCACCGTCTACAGCAACTCGGACCGAGCTGTCGACTTGTACGGCGATAACATTGAAGTTGACTACCGCGGCTACGAAGTCACCGTCGAGAACTTCATCCGCCTGCTGACCGATCGTGTTGGCGACGAGATGCCCCGCAGCAAGCGTCTCTTGACGGACGACAGAAGCAACATTCTGGTGTACATGACGGGCCATGGAGGAAACGAGTTTCTCAAGTTTCAGGATGCAGAGGAAATCGGATCGTTTGACTTGGCAGACGCTTTCCAACAGATGTGGGAAAAGAAGAGGCATGCCGACACCATCTCTGCACCAGGGAGAAGTCTTTGCTAACTAGGAAAATGATTGTTGCAGATACCACGAGATTCTGTTTATGATAGACACTTGCCAAGCAAACACCATGTACAGCAGACTGTACTCACCAAACATAATTGCGACCGGGTCGTCGGAGCTTGATCAATCATCCTATTCTCATCACGCCGACAACGACGTTGGAGTTGCCGTCATTGACCGTTACACCTACTATAATCTAGAATTTCTCGAGAACCAGGTCAAAGACTTGAACAGCCGCAAGACGGTCGGGGAGCTGTTTGACAGCTACGACTATGAGAAGATTCATTCGCATGCCGGAGTGCGATACGACCTCTTTCCAGGTGGTGCAGAGGGTGCACGAAGCCGCCTCATCACGGATTTCTTCGGCAACATTCAAAATGTCGAGGTTGATAGGGATGCCAGCACCTCGTTGGACGAACAATTGCTCTCGCTGAGCAGGGCCATAGCCGTCTTGCGGCAAAAGGAGGCCGAGGAAGAGGCGGCGCCCAAGAATGCCACTTGGATGCCCGCGGCCAGTGCAGCCCCTGAAGTAGAGACCAAGATCCAGGGCGCGACGGTTCTTACTGACCATGATTGGTGGACGAAGAAAATCATTGGTGCAACGGCGCTGGCTGGCTGCGGCCTGCTGTGGGCCGTTGGTTCGTTCTTGGAGTTCTAGGTTCCAGGTTGCTGTCATTATTCGCACGAGGAGTTGTTGGAAGAACGGAGCATTTTATGTGACATGATTTCTTTTTTGGATGGCGTTGAGGGGCATGGAGCCGTTGGAATTTTAACAGAATACATGTACTATGTATGACTCGAGGGGCATGACTTGCAGCTTCGTTTTCTTTTCGTCCTTTGACTGTCGATTTTGATTTTGAATTTTGAATTCTTCTTATTATTTTTCTGGGTTTTCCTCTCATCTTTCTCTTCTGCCCTATCCAGTCTGTATTTATGATGCCGTAATCCCGCAATAGCAACGGAAGCCGTCGTCGACGCGGTGAGTCGCAGTATGCCTCGTCACTTTCCTTTGTTTTGGTTTGTGTGGGCTGCCGGGGGCTAACACTAATGTTTAACCTTAACCGCCTTACCGCCTTAGTAAGCTCCTTATCCCCCATCACTTTTATTTGGTAGACCCAGATGAGTTGTTTTCTCAACATAACCAAAGTGTCAAAAACAAGAAATGATTGGACTCTTCGGTACGACGTCTGTTTTATTGCAGGGTATGGGCAGTTTCGGGTTTCGGAACGACATTGCGCCGTGATCAGCCTATGAAGCAGAGCAAGAGCAGGTCGATGCAAGTTCATGGAACGCTCCAAGGTGAGAGAGAGAGAAGGAGATGCAGGGGGGGGGGGGGGGGGGGGGGTTCTCGCTGAAAGGACTACCGACTTGAGAGCGCAAAGTGCCAGATTTTTCTTCATGCATCAATTTGATTCCTGAAGCGACCTAGAACGCCCCCTTGAAGTTCTCCAATTCCCGTCGATCCCAAGTCTGGCTGCTGATGAAGTGCAGGCTCGGCCACTCGAGCCGCTCGAGCTCAGAGCACGGCCAATCGCGTCACAGGCTATCGCTTGGTCGTGTGATGCTGAGCTGGCCATCGCTGCCAACGATACCATTCACATATTTCTGCCCGAGTATTCCAGGTCAGATGCCACCCTCGAGGATGGCGCCGCAGACGACGAGGCTCAATCCCAGTTCACCCTTTCCCTCGCAGCGTGCGGCGTCTTCCGCCCAGACCCAGCCATCAATGGGCAGCTGTGCGCGTTCGCCGGTGTGAACTTGCCCGCTCCCAGCCCAACAGAGGCAATTATCTTCAGAGGGGCGGGAAACGGAGAGGTCACGAGGACAGGCTCCGCATTAGGCCAGACAATCCGAGTGGAATGGTCTCCAAACGGACTCGGACAGAACCTGCGCCCTGTGCTGGGTGTCATGACGACCTCGGGGGCCGTTGTTGCTCTAGGCGAGTACATTGACAGGCGTACAGCCGTGTCGTCATCGAGCTCGCGATCGCGCACATTCAAGCACTGGAAGATTCTCTGGGGTTTGGGTGCGCAGCTGCCCATCCCCGATGGGGCGAGCACGACGGGCTTCACCAACATGAATGAGCGCATCATGTCGTTCTCGTGGTCAAAGGAGGTCGGCTCCGGTAGAGCTTTACTGGCCTACCTGACTGACGAGGGGAATGTTGTCATTATGGGCGTGCAGTTCTTCAGCAAAACGTCCGAAACCGGAGGTGAAGATGGCAAAGGAGGCGAGCAATCTGGGTGGGAACTTTTTGAGGTTGGCAGATTCAACGGAAAAGGCACGGGCCATGTAAGTGAGTTTTTCCAGTTGGCTCCGGTCCCTTTGGGCTTTTTCCCCTCTGGGCCCTCGGGGCCTCTAAGCCTTTGGGCTTTTGGGACGCTTTAGAACGCTTTGGCTGACTGGGAGGAGGGGGAGCAGGCGGTCAGCCCGGATGATCCCGACTTCACCCCTGGCAGCGGTGCCTCCAGCCTGAGATGGAGTCCATGGTTCGTTGCTAAGGAATATCGAACAGCCACCTTGGCCTACGTTGCCCGAAACCACGTTGGCTTTCGGAGAATCACCATCCAAGGAGAATGGAATCGGGGCCAAGACCCCACCATCAACGTCGAAGAAGGTGATACGACGTCGATCAGCACTTTTCTTTCTGCAGATGCGTTTGTGGAATGGGAGGATGCGGTATGATGTCCCCTTGCGTCGTCGCGTCGCCATGTCGATCCGCCGGGCGATGACTACTACTGTATTCCCGAGCTAACGAGCGGAGGAGACAGGTCTGGCAAGACGGGGGAGCACAAATGTCTCGGGGCATCATCGCCACGCCGTTTGCTGTGAAACCTTTTCAGATTGATCTCTGCGGAAAGCTGGACCACGGCTCGACGGATCCATCACCCCTGTCTGGCAGAAGCGCGGCCTTGTACGGCGGGCCAGAAGAAATGTCTACAAATCCCATAACAGGTGAAACAATTACAGACGGTGGTTGGGCGTCGTTGATAGCAGCGGCTAATTTTAGCAAAAAGGCCTCGTCATTCACCGCCCAGACGATGCATCGAGCAAGCCACCGGAACCCATGTACTCGCTGATTCGTCTCTCTGCGACTGCGACCAATCAGGACTGGTTCCAGACCAACCTCGCAGCCGAGAGACAGCTGCCTCAGTGGGTGGAGAGCATCCGGCGCGCAACAGCTCGCGAGGTGCGGCGGGTCGAGGCCCTGGGTGGCATCGACTCGGCGGAGTCGGACAGCGATTCCGAGCTTGACGAGCCAGAAGTCGACATGGCGCTGATGACGGGACGAGACGACGACGACAAAGATGACAACGACTGGTCGACGGTGCATCCTCACCGGTTCAGGTTGTGGGGCATGGCTGCGTCGCCTGGTCACGGCTGTATGGCCGCGGTGGTGTCCAAGCACGTCACACAGCATTCGGACCGTCGTCCGAGATCACGAGTCTTGTTTTCATGGCCCGCGGGCGATGCCGATGCAGATGGTGACATGGACCAGGCCAAGCAGGCCACCCAGGCCACCCAGGAAACGGGCCGTCGCGTTCCGCCGATGTCTCTGACGACCGAGGGCGCCATATGGGAAGCCATGTACGGAGACAGGGCAGACGTGCCCGCCTCTGCCCTCCTGTCCAGGACGGCGCCCATAGGGTTGGCCGGCGGTGCACCACCACTGCGGAAGCTGTTTGAGAAGGTCATTCGGGAGCAAAGGTGCGTATTCTGCAGTACGAAGCTCGCCACGCTGGGCAACGAGTCCATCTGTGAAAAGGGCCACTCTTTCGGTAGGTCTTACTCGACCCTCTACCCCAATGGGAGATTCATACATCTCAAAGCGAGAGGGGGGGAAAACTCGACGGGCTAAACAAAATACAACCGGCTTTCCAGCCACATGCACAGCTACGGGTCTTTCCATCATGGCGCCTGGAGTGTCGCGCGTCTGCTCGGTATGCCATCTTCGCTGTTTGAATGTATCTGAGCTGGTGACCATGGCACGCGAGCACGAAGCCAATCTGCAAACTGCGCAAGAGGTGTGCGGTGGATGTGGAGGCAAGTTTCTTGTCTGAGAGAGCTGGACGAATTACACATCGACGACGACTATGGCTGTTTGCCGCACCGGCAATTAGGGGTGAAAAGAAAGAAAAAGGAAAGAAAGGATGGGAAGATGGGAAGATGGGAAGGAAAAAACAATTTCAAATCTCAGGAAACGAATCGCCCTCCCTCGTCGCCGAAGGCCGCCATTGCCTCACATCGCAGCCTTGTCGCCCGAGTGTTTTCCACACACGAAACCTCCATCGACCGACTGCACCGTCATGCTCTCGCCGTCGGCTGTTCATTTTCTTTTGGTCAGTCGGGGATCCTTGGGGAGGCCGGACGATAAGAAGACATTACCTGTTTGTTCCAGTTGCAGAGTCGTAAATTTTGGTACGTTGTTGCTACCCTTGCAGGAACACTGCAGAACAATGTCCTGCTCCTGCTTCAAGATACATGGACGACAGGAAGTGTCAAAATTGCCACTTTTTTTTTCACATCCCTTGTCAGTATGACCATGGATTTTTTCTTTTTTTTCTTTTTTTCCCTTCCTCTTCTCCGCTTCTCCTCTCTTATCCTTTTACGGCTTCTCCGTCGCGCGTCATGACTTGACTCACCCGTCTTGATACTGCAGCTTGCCCTTCTCAGTGGTGCCAACGCAGTTGTTGAGATTCAGCTGCGTGCTCCACCACTGGCCGTCGGCGTCGAGGCATTCGCCCCCGAGGGTGGCCTTGCCGATCTTGCCTCCGCCACTGAGGGTGATACGCCTGCACTGTCCGTCGAACGAGTACGTGTCTCCGTCGTCGGGATGCTGGTCTCCGGCGCCGGCGACGGCGACGGCCGATGCGACGAGTGTCCACGTCCAGAAGAGCATTGTGCAGAGATACAGAGAGAGCGAGAGCGAGCGTAGGGGGAAAGAGAGAGAGAGTGAGGGAGGACAGAGAGCGAGAGAGAGCGTGAGATGGGCAAGCTTGGCGATGTTGGAAACTGGCTTCCAACGTTGTGTGGTCGTGTCGATGCAGTGCAGTGCAGTTCAAGGCGTCGGCTGCAATGGTGCCTATCCGACCCCCGCGGTGATGACCATATATATATGCAAATAGATTCAAGACACCCTGATCACCGGCTGCTGTACCTATCTCACCCCCGGAAGATGGATACTGTATCTACCAATCTACAGACCTCAGCCAGTGCACGCGGAGTACGTACCTGGATATCTTCTACAGCACATGTACTCCGCACGGAGCATCTGCACCTATGTAGTAGGTATGTAGGTACCTACATATATGTAAGTATACTGTATGTATGTGTGCTAATATTCACGGTCATCACCCAATCAGGTCCGGCAACAAGGTGGACTTGAACTTTTTAGGGGGGGCGTGGACGGGGATGATGACCTTTCAACAGACAGACACACACACACACACCCACTCAGCTGCCCGCAGCAGCAGTCTCACGGAATCGACCAAAACGAAGATGCCGGCTACGTACATACATGGCGAAATTAAAAAAAAATCAGGTTTTTCTGCCGCGCCAACCAAAATAAACTTTTCTTTTTCTCACCTCGACTCACATACATGACGCACGCAGCAAGAGAAAAAAAAAACGAGAGACACTTGCCGCCGTTGCGTCGTCAAGAAAAAAAAAGAAAGGTCACATTGGCAAGAGGGAGCTGCGCATGCTGTCTGTCTGTCGCTAGGCGAGCCAATACAAATAGGCTAAACGGTCCGGGGTAGCTCGGCCTGTGTCGCATTTTGGATTTGGATTTGGATTTGGGGGAGGGGGGAAGGAGAGACGGCAGGCTTCTTCTGCTGCTGCGGCTTGTTTGCTGACAACGGACGAGAATCTAGTTGGACGGGGACGAGGGTGGCCTTTTCCTTTTTTTCCCCTTCTTCTTCCCCGAAATGCTATTCTCGTAAACGTATTCTCATTGGCAGCTAATCCCGACCAACATCATTTCTCACAAAATTTTGTTCCCCTTCCTTGTTGGATTAATTGCGACTTTTGCCTTTCCCGAACAAAAATCCTTGCTCAACAACATTTGTCATTTTTCCTCTTCCTCATTCCCGAGTTTAAATTCGTATTCTTACATGGCATCAACAGGCAGGTCGCCGTCCTGTCCTGTCCTGTCCTGTCCTGTCCTGTCCTGCCCTATTCCCCCGTCTTCCATGGCCCAATCACCCAAAAAAAAAAAACGAAATCCCTCCCCCCCTTTTTATTCCCGACAGCCCCTGGACTCCAAGCGATATCAGCAGCTTCCTTCCAAGCCCAAAATAATGGTCCAGACCAATGGAGACCAGGAAGAAGCGAACATGACGGCTTGCCGCGTGTAAAAATGGCATTCTAGACCAAGCTTACGCCGCCGCCGCCGAATCAGTGCGTACCCGAATTATGGCTTCTGTGCCTTCGCTGCCCTTCGCTGCCATTCACTGTCCCCTGCCCTCCCTCGCAGTCCCTCCCCAGCCATCCTCGTGTCGTGAGGGGAAGTGATACCCTGAGAGTACATCACCGTCTGAGTCTGCCAAACCCGCGGACGATACCTGCTGCCAGAGTGAAGCGGCAGGTACCAAAGGCCGACTGTCCGCTCAGCCTATATACGAGGCCTTTTCAACGACTGAAATCCGAGACAAGGCAGGAGGGGGGGTAAAAAATCAAAAAGACGAGCAGAATAGTACATGTCCGTACGCCGCCATGAACAAACGTTGAGAAGGAAGCGATTTTGAAAAAGGAAAAGAAGAGAAAGTGAGGGGGTGGAAGAAAACTGAAAAAAAAAGGGACATCATGCGGACAGTTGTCAAGTAGCGTGAAGGAGGGTGTCGTGATAGATCAAAAAATGCCACCCTCTTCAGACAGTGTCAAGGCTGCTGCTTTCCTTTGTCTGACCTCCCGACCAATGATTTCCATCATGTTGTCTTTATATCCGAAAAGCGCAATTGGATTATGTGGCTATCCGTTGACCGTCTTTGGTCTTTGTGAAACGCGGATCCATTTTGGATTCATCCCGCCCAGCCTTTTTCCTGCCTTGGGACTACCTTTACTGAAAAGGTGCAATGGTGGGTGAGGCGAGACAGGCGCAGCAAGGAAAAAAAAACATCGTCATCGGAGTGCCTAGACGTCATCCGTCACTCAATACGCCTGGCCAGGCACGGGCTTTCTGCCGACGGGTCCGGTCGGAGGGCCGTTGGGGGGACCTCGGGGAGGCGAGGGTGCTGGATGCATCGGACTAGGCCCCGGCTTGCCACCCATCGGCCGATTGACTCCAACAGGGCTCTGGGAGCGGCCTATTGGACTCATGGGCCGAAGCCTTGCACCGTCGAGGGCGCCGAGTCCTGCTGGGGCAGCATGACCCCGGGGCGTTCCCTGGGGCGTCATTGGTCTTCCTTGAGCCATCATGTGCCCTCCCTGGGGCGTCATGGGTCTCCCCTGAGGCGTCGAGGATCTTCCTGATGGCATCATAGGTCCTCCCTGGGGCGTCGAGGGTCTTCCTGAAGGTATCACAGGTCCTCCCTGAGGAGTCATTGGGCGGCCCTGGGGCGTCGTCGGCCGCTGTCCAAGGCGCTGAGACTGCTCCGAACCTTTGACGGTGTACTGATCGCTGGGAATGATGGGCACGCCGAGTCTGGTTGCGCCCTGAGGAGGTCCCGCCTGAGAGACTCTGGGCTTGACCGGCCTTGTTGACAGGCAGGTCCGCGGCACAACGCCTTGCTGAGAGCGGTCCAGACGAATAACGAGAGCCTAGCACAATCTTCTGTTAGCTGGCACGCGGCGAGAGACTCGTCGATGGAGGCTGCGGGGAAAATTGGCTTACCCAGCCGTCGTCGTACTCGTGTAATATCCGTACGAGCTCGCCAGCCTTCATCTCCATCTCATCGTCTAATGAGGGCTTGAAATCCAATTGAACGCGGTGCACGTTGAAATTCGGAGGAACGCCCGCAGCCGACATGGCGTTGGCACCATTGAGCTGGGCCGCAGCAGGACCCGACGAGGCAGCATTGGCGTTGAACCCGGAACCCGTTGGGCTCAGCGGCGGGGCTCCGGGGACTGTAACGTCATGGTTCTGGCGTCTCGATGTCTTCCTCACCAACTGTCCGGGGGGGGCACTTCCGTTTCCTACGACGGCGCCTGCTGCTCCCGTGACGGCAGCAGCATCAGCCATAAAGGGATTGGAAGGAGCAGGTGCATGGCGCTCTGCGTTGGTCTGCTCGGACAGCCGTTCCGCTTGGCTGCCAAAGGGATTGGCAGGGTGCTGCTCGCTCTGGCTGGTCGCGGGTCGCTCCCACGAGTTCCTGTTCTGGCCCTGAGTGCCCTGGGCCGAGGTAGAAGCCAGGGCCACGGCGGCTCCTTTGCTCGTGCGTTTGTCGAGGCTCCAGTTGGGCAAGAACTGCGTGACGGGTCGGAGACTGATTCGCGGCGCGTGAGGATTGCTTCGTATCGTCATGGTCTCGAATGGATTGTCACGCTGATAAAACTTTTCATCGTCGATTTCCTGGTGGCGTTGTGCGGCAGCTTCTTGGCGGCGCCGTCGGTTGAACAGGAGGAATGCGATGAAGCCCACAATCATGACACCACCCAGAACGCCAAAAGCAATCCCTGCCTTTGCTCCTGCGCTGCCACTGTCACCATCGCTCGGTGCATTGGATGGATCAGCGGTGGGAGTGCCGGAGGGGGCGTGGAGGGCCGATGCGGGCGTGACGTGCTGATCTCCAACGTGCTGTGACTGCGACGAGGACGACGGGATTGGCCCCTTTGTGGCTGTGACAAGTACCGAATCAAAGCTCGACGTCGTCAGTGGCGGATTGATAGCTGAAGGAAGCCCAGAAGAGCTCTCGTCGATATTTGCGCTGGGCGTCGGTGAAGCATTGTTGCTTGGTGAAGGAGAAGAAGGAGCAGGAGCAGGAGCCGGAGCCTGGGTGGGCTTTGCGTTGGGGTCCACGTTCATGGTCGAGTAGCCGGCGATGGGACCTTCGAATGTCGGCGCCAGGGTTTTGTAAATGGTGTGGATGACAACAGCAGGACCGCCGCCGCCGCCGTCTACAACTTCCAATTAGTTTCACATTGACAATTGTGCCCACGATGTTCTCGCGCGAAGAAATGACTGGTTTTGTGTGTGAGTGTGTGTGTGTGAGTGAGCTTTGTTTACCTCCATTGATTGCGTCGGCCTGGCCAACCCCATTGTCCGCCTCGGCGTAGTTGCTCCCCCCGAATGCGCTGTTCATCCATTGACCCATGCTGCCGAATAGCCCACGCGCAGCGTGATGATGTCGATGTGAATGTGGCATCTTGCCGGGGTAGGGGGGAAAATAAAAAGAAAAAAAAAGAAGGGCCCAACAGCAGTGTTTTTGTTGCCGGCCAAGCGCGTCCCGTGTGTGTGTGCCGCGGCTGGGCAATGGCAGTGAGAGCAGGCTGGTCGACGGACTGGAATGCGTGTATATAAAAGTGAAGGCGGCGAGAATGGACCAGCAAACAATCGACCCACGTCTGCGCGTCGTTTAGGACCAGCTCAGTCCCAATGTTTCACCCCAAGAAGATGCCGATCAGGCTTTGTCACGACGAAACCAATATTGATAAGAAAGAGCGAAAGAATCAAAAACCAAAATCAAGATCAAAAGGGAAATTTTCAAAGAGGGCTTGGTCGTCAAATGTCGTCGTCATATGTAAAGAGCAGTCGGCGGTCGGTAAAGGATCGGGCTGGGCTTCCACGGGAACGAAGTGAGAGAGAGAGTGGATTGAGTTTGATGAAGCGGAAAGAAGGAAAAAAAAACGAGCGTCGCGAGCGTCACGAGCAGGCTGAAGCCCAGCACTCAAGAACCGTCACACGCATGCAGCGAGGGCAAAGTCGACAATGTGTGAAAAAGAGTGGGAGAGAGGAAACAAAAACGAGATGCGAAGCGAAGCGAAAGAGACATGGGTGGGAGGGGAATATTCATGTCCAACCCCCCCCCCCCCCCCCCCCCCCCCCCCGATG